>OY037007.1:39286257-39466506 GCA_955831195.1 Pilophorus perplexus
CCCGAACAGAAAAAAATCTTTTTAATAAACTAGTAATGATTACAAGGACAGAGATCACGAACCAAAATACCAAGTGAAAGATTGATAGGTTACTTCGTGGGTGAAGTGGAACATTCCATTATGAAGAGAGGGATATTGGTGCATGAAGTGGGACTTTTCATCGTGTGAATGGGGATATTATATCTGTAACGGGAATTCCGCCAACTCATTGAACTTGTGCGAGCAACAAGGATGAAGAGTGAGGGGAAAACAAACCCGGCAAAGTCGCTCCCACCAAAATTCAAAAATTATCATCAATTTCGGGACGGAAGAGAGGGACAAACTTGTCACCAAACAAAATTCGTATTTTAATACAATTTTTGATTTTTTTTAATCAAAAATTTTTCCCTGACTTGTGACCGATTTCCCTGACTTTTCCTGAAATTTTTCATTCCCTGACTTTTCCAGGTTTTCCCTGACTTTTCCAGACTTGAGGTCTAACCTCCAAATAGCTAACTTGAACTTTAACATGAGGATGGTGAAACCGGCCCTAAGTGCATGAAGAGCTGGGTGTACACTTCTTCGGTTTTCGATGGAAGAAGACACCAAACAAGTGGAATGTAATGGCCATGCATGGAATCGTATATTACTTTTCCGTCTTCACGGAATTCTATGACCAAATAAGGTAGAGAAGCTGAGCTTTAGCCTTGTTATTCGGTCAAAGTAAGATTATATTATAACATTGTGGACGCGAAACTCAACAGGATAAGTTCCAGTTGCAATAGGGTGGGATGGATGGTTGGGTAGGGTAGGTAGATTGCGCGGAATTGGCGAAGCTTTCGGGACTGGGCCGCGCGGAACTGGCAAGGATTATCTCACAATTCCAAGCCTCTTGCGCGGAACTGGCGTTCTCCCATTGGGCAGCAGCATGACAGTTGTTCATTCATTCAATATTATTGAGTTATGCTATGCTGGTTCGTAGCCGTCGAAAAGCGTCTAAATCTAAATCGTCCCCATAGAGTGGGACCACGACCTTGCTGGCATCTTTGAAGAACTACCTGTGTGCAACATTTTTTCCCTAGCCTAGCTCTCCATTGGAAGTAAGAAGTTTGAAGCAACTGAGCAAAAGAAGCGATTAGAAAATGAGTGACTTATTTCTACTAGGGTTGTTTGCGGAGGCGACGTATCACGCGTAGGTAGGTGGGAACTAAATGCAAAGACCAGTGGGGCTAGGTGGGATCTTTGTGATATTAAATATAGTATAATATATTATATGGTGTAAATTTTACACCACCAACATAATATGGCATGATTAAGATGGACAATTATCCATTCGGCCTTAATTAGCCATTTGGTTAAACGATTACTAATGGTCGTTCACATTCATTGAAGTCATCAATTCCCTATATGGTTCGGCGCAAATGAAAAGTGCGAAAAGTGGAGATCTTTGATGAAACGTCACTATCCACCGAGGACTGTTTGGTTTGCAATCCTGCTTTTGGAACTATCTTCCTTTTGGAATTATCGATTATAATTTAGTCATAAGGAGTAGGCTAAGCCATACATTCTAACATGCACTTTTGAAAACTTGTGAAAAAGCTGAGCACGAACCTGCTGGTCAGAAAGTGTGATGCCTGCCTCTGCGCAGGCGCGTAGGTCGCCTGCCGAAGAAAACGAAAAAATAATCTACTTGGAGATGAATGTCATTCAGGAATGCACAATTTGGTCGGTTGGGGGCACCAAAAAGTTGTTTCTTGGGGGAACGAACGTTTCGGGCCTACATGAGGGTTTGTGTGCTCACAAGGGCTGAGGTGTCGCCGGCCAAGGATGGTTCAAGAATGGTCTGCTGACGACTTATCGGCTACTGACAATGACCCACTTGGATGGTCATGTTTTATTAAGACGGTAAAACGCTTATTTCATCATACCAGGCCGCCCCCGGCGGGAGCCCCCCGGCTAAGCTGTTTCCCCCCGAGACCCTCGGTCCTAGGATAACTTTTCACTCGACGACCCTAATGCCCCGGAGAACTTCATCAATCGATCACCATGAAATATGCACTACGATTGTAACTCAAGCGATTTTAATTCGGTACAGGGGTCTCTCAAGAGACGTTCCATCCAACAAATTTCGAAATGCCGTTTTCAGCGTAAAAACATAATTGAACAGTTCAATTACGTTTTTACACTGAAAACGGCATTTCGAAAAATTTGTCGGATGGAACGTTTATAGAGGGACCCCTTCAACAACAGAACTCATGGTCCCATTTATGAATTGACTACTTACTGAAGCTAAAGGGCAATTTTCATCGACACACGATTTATTTAGTAACTGTCAAAGGATACAGCTGAGGTTGACGAGGTAAAGTCTCCATAAATAACCAATAGAGACAATATGATGAATAATTTGATAGTTTTGACTTCGGAAAAGGACTCAGCTCTCTCAAAACCTACGTGAGCCAATTTTCAGCTTCGAAATCGAAGTAGGAAGGCAGATAAGGATCAACCAGCGAAATTCCGGGGCCTGTTGAAACGGGGAGGGGAAATCCATTGCAATGTCAAACTACCTATTCATATTTCATTTGGTCTAGCCCTGACGTGAACCCATTGAATTTTTTATTCTCTATTAAACTAGCGTGCTGCCCATTTTGCTCGAGATCCACCAAAGGAGCTAAATAAGATGAACTCCCAACGTTAGTTCACACGGCACCCGTTAGTCGTATTATTTCCACGCAACATAATATGGGCTATTAGGTATGGAATAATGTGGGGGGGGGGGGGGGGGGGGATTTACAGTAGGGGTACTTCACGAGAGCCATCCTACCTTCTACCCACCATAATATGGAATATTATTCCTTTCTTCTGCCAGCCTTCTCTTCTTCCCTTTGGTCTGGCTTCTTCCTCGAGCTCCAGCCAGCGTTTTTTTTTTTCTTCTGTTGACTGGGAAGCCTCCGGATCTGCCATGTTTAAGCCTTCAATCACTGGAGAACTGGTGACTCCAAAGCGATAGAGTTAAGGGAATCGAACCCGAGCTGATGCGAATTTCTGTGAAATGTGAAAATAATAAGAAAGGGATCTAACTCTTGGCCCTGGCATTTATATATAAGGGAAAACCCCTTTTTACAACTAATTAATAATTAGTTGTAAAAAGGGGTTTCCCCTATGTGACCTCCTCCTACCCCCCAACTAAGGGGGGCTTTCCCCAAATAGTCACACCTTCCTCACCAAATTCGTTAGGTTACTGGAACAAAGCATCACGCCTATGGAAACAGCCGGTAAACGTTCCAGGCAGTATAAACAGGGAGTGTAAGACTTACACTTAGTGCTCCAGGCAGGAAACAGGCAGTATAAATGCTCCATGCAGGAAACAGGCAGTCTAAATGCTCCATGCAGGATGCAGGAAACAGGCAGTATAAACGCTCCATGCAGGAAACAGACAGTATAAACGCTCCATGCAGGAAACAGGCAGTATAAACGCTCCATGCAAAAAACAGGCAGTATACATGCTACATGCAGCAAACAGGCACTATAAATGTTGCATGCAGGAACAGGCAGTATAAATGCTACATGCAGCAAACAGGTAGTATAAATGCTAAATGCAGCAAACAGGCAGTATAAATTCTCCATGCAGGAAACAGGCAGCATAAACGCTCCATGCAGCAAGCAGGCAGCATAAATGCTCCATGCAGAAAACAGGCAGTATAAATGCTCCATGCAGGAAATGGGCATATAAATGCTCCGTGTAGGAAACAGGCAGTATAAATGCTCCAGTGCAGGAAACAGGCAGTACAATCGCTCCATGCAGCAAACAGGGAGTATAAATGCTCCCGGCAGGAAACAGACAGTATAATAGCTCCATGCAGCAAACAGGGAATATAATTGCTCCGGGTAGGAAACAGTCAGTATAAATGCTGCATGCAGCAAACAGGCAGTATAAATGCTCCATGCAGGAAACAGGCAGTGTAAATGCTCCATGCAGCAAACAGGTAGTATAAATTCTCCCTGTAGGAAACAGGCAGTATAAACGCTACATGAAGAGCAAAGGCAATAAAAACTTGCCATGCAGCAACATTCTGTAAACATTCTATGGAGGAATCAGGCAGAGGACGTTCCATTTGGCCACAAACTGGGAAAGGAAGACGTTCCAACTATGGAAGACAAGACAGGACTTAGTGGTGATAACTTTCCACAGGCAACAATGGAACTACTTTCTTTTGAGGGTTTCTCCTCTTACAAGGGGCTGCTCAATATCGCCTGACACTGATCCTTGGTGAGCTTGAGGTGACGCATCAGTGGGCGACCCTTCTTCAGTCGGCCTTCTGGAGAACCTGCCCGGGTCACCTTTCTGCAGCCATACGACGGACACGCATGTACCATTGGAGCTTCCTCATGTCCAACGAGCTACAGGTAATTCTCCTTGAGGACAAAACAGAAACCACTCTCCCCCAACGTCTTCTTACCTTTCATACTTTGCCGCTCCTCTTCACACCATTCTTCCCCTTCCATTGGCAGTATACATTCAAACATAGCACTGAGGATGAGCTGTTTAGTTCGGCAATGGATTTCTCTGCCCCACCACTGACAGTTTGTGAGCTTGAATTGTTCCTCTTGCTAGTGAAATCTGGGTTTCAATATCCGATTTGCACACTCCTGACTTGTCAATGATGGAACCCTGAAACTTGAAAGAATGTCAACCTCAAAAACCTCTAGGGCAACCTATGGAGCCCCTAAAGAAAGAGAGCCAAGAGTAGATAATTAGAACTTACATATTATGTACCCAGGGCCGCCGAGAGAAAAAGCGGGCCCGGGGCAAAAGAGGGCATAGGGCCCCCATGTAACCCCTGACCTTTTTTCTGTTTAGGCCAGTCAAAATCGGCACTAAAAATCGCTAAATTTGCAAAACGAGATGTATCTCTGATTTTTTAGTACGCTGTTAGGACCCATTAGAGTAATGTTTATCCAATTTTACAACTTCCCAAAAGCTGGGCTTCACGCGTAGCACACGAAAATCCGCGATATTTTCGGCCTTATTTCAGTTTTTGCTCTATAACTAATAAGCTATGCATTGTCCGACGAAAACTACTATATGAGTTTTTAAATAGCAATAATGTGTGACAATTTAAGCCCAACCGGAGCTTTGTAGGTCAATTAGTTTCAGAGTTATGGAACTTTGAAAATAGGCCATTTTTCCAAAATGTGAACATTTTAGTTGAAGCCTTGAAGACAGCGAAAGCACGTTTTTCAGAGCGTTTTCAGCTGTAGCTCAAGAAATATTGGTCCGATTCCAAATTTCTTTTTCTCTCGTGAAAGCTAAATAACTTCCCCATCGTAGCTATTCCATGTAAAATTTTGATTTGAGCTTTGATAAGGGAGGGGCGGGCACGGCAAAGAAGTGGCACATTTCGAACCAACCGTGTTTATTAGCACATTTTTGCCTATAACGCGGGAACGGTGTTCCGATCTTACTTTTCTTTTTTTTTTTGTAGGTGAAAGCTGATTAAATTTTAAAAAGCGTGGGGGCAATGAAATTTCGATCGGAGAAATAGTCTTGGAGGGAGAGAAGAAAACCTTCCGAAAAACGTGGTCTAGATGGTCAAATATCTTGTTTTCACCCTTTCCGACGAATACGAATGGCACTTTTATTGTTTCAATAGGCATGCAATGTGCCGTCCCCTGTATAAAATTTAATCACCGCTTTCACCTAAAAAAAAAAAAAAAGTAAGATCGGACCAACATTTCCCGCGTTATAGGCAAAAATATGTAAAGAAACACGGTTGTTTCGAAATATGCCACATCTTTGCCGTGCCTGCCCCTCTCTTATCAACGCTCAAATCAAAATTTCACATAGAATAGCTGCGATGGGGAATTTATTTAGCTTTCACGAGAAAAAAAGATATTTGGAATCAGGTCAATAGTTATTGAGCTACAGCGGAAAACGCTCTGAAAAACGTGCTTCCGCTGTCTTCAAGTCTTCAACTAAAATGATCACATTTTGGAAAAAATGGTCTATTTTCAAAGTGCCATAACTCTGAAACTAATTGACCTACATTCCTACTGCCCAAAACGGCCTGGACGGCTGACGGCGGACGGACATTTCGGATTTAGAATGTAGACCTCTTGAAACGGATATTGTCAAATTTTGAGCCCGATCGGAGTCGTCGACCCCCGTCGCGAAAACATAGGTGTATTATTCCAAGAATAATAAACCAAAAATCAGAGATACATCTAGTTTTGCGAATTTAGTGTCAAAATTGACTGGCCTAGATGTGTTTCACGGGGTTTATTGTGATTCACATTGCTTGAGTTTTACAAGGCCCAATCACACGGAAGACTACGTTGCCTGCCAAGTGGCAATTTAGCCATTTTTTTCTTTTTTTCTTTTTTCCTCCTTTTCCCCTTTTTCTTATTTTTCTAGGGCCCTCTGGGGCCCCATGTAAAAGTCCGGGCCCGGGGCAAAATGTCCCCTTTGCCCCCCCCCCCCTCTCGGTGGGCCTGTATGTACCTTCATCTTGTCAAAGGACTCATCCAAATATAAGGCTTCAAGTAGAGGGCTCACAAACACAACTTTCTTCGATAAAGACAAAACAGTACCTACCTAGCTACAGTACTATCAACGTTCCTTCTTAGCTTTCATAGTTTGCTGCTCCTCTTCACTCCATTCTCCCCCCACCAATGGCAGTGGCGTCAGACTGAAGACCCCTTAGGGATCTTGGGGAGCTTTCTATAAAATTTATAGAATTTTATAATTTAATAAACTCACTAAAAGACGAAGCTATTCGCCAAATTATTTGCCTTCCTGGTGATTTTATGCAGAATTTGGTGACACCATTGCTGCAGCAACTGGTGTACCACTTCGCAGCAGAAAAACTGGATTGGCTCGTAGACAATGAGAAGATATATCTTGGTGGTATTATCATTCAGAGTACTTCAATAATGACGCTGATGCTCCCAAGAAGTCTGCCATCGTGTCTGAAACACAAAATGACCGTTTAGCAAGGAAATCCACTCCATATCTATTTCACTGTAGACAATCAAACTCACCAACAATGTCTTCTCTGTAAATTCAGTCAATGAAGGAAACACGATGGCAGATGTTGAGGACTGTTTCGTGGAGTCAAACAATATCCACCCAATGCTACTATTTGAGAAAATGGCTTGCGCTGAGCCAAGCCAAAAATTTCGTCCCACAGATTAGGGTTGAACATCGATGTTCGATGTTATCGAAACATCGATGTTTTGGCTCCGATGTTCGATGTTTTTATCATCGATGGTTAGCTAGTCGATATTATCGGACATCGATGTTTTGGACCCAACATCGATGTTTTAGTTCGTGGTTGGGTTTTCTGTCTTCAAATCGGATCATAAGGTGACTTTTTTTTAAGGAAGCTTGAGGCGCTGAATCGATTGTAATAGGAGTGCACACTGATGGTATTTCGAAAGCCTGAGGCGAGAACGATCTAGCTGGATCTACCCTTGATGGAGGGAAAATCAAGGGCAGATTTTTCGAGGCAAAAAATTTTTTAATTTAATAATGAAAAAAATCTCGTTAGCGAGCTGGTGCGTCTAAGATCAATTTTTTTACCTTTAGGACTTCATGGTAAGCAATACGAATCGAGACTATAAAAATAATTCTGGTTATTTAAATAATAATTATTTAAAGTATAATTATTATACTTAGGAGTCAAAAAAAATTCACGATTAAATTTATTGAACATCGATGTTATATCGATGTTTTTGGGCCGATGTTTTTCTCACATCGATGTTGAACGTCCGATGTTGACATCGATGTACATATCGATGTTTTGCTCTCGATGTAATAACCCTACCTCAGACCACCGCTTACTAGACGTTACTCGTACACCAATCCTCCCACTTTTCCACCCTCGGCGCATGCGCTATCTCACTTTTTTATCGGTAATGTTTCGATGTTCGATCTTCGTTTCGATATTCCATCACCTTCGATTATCGTCACTGCCTTGTTATGCCAGACAGTGAGGCGGTTTCCTATTTGAACTACTCCCATGTGGATACACTGTGAATCACATCTAGCCTCTCGGATGTGCAATTCCTCGAGGCCATTCTTCACGTTCAATTATTCGTAGTAAATTCACGAGTTCTTGATTAATCTGTGATTAACGACTCGTTCTCCTTCGATCGTTAGTATGATGAATTGGTTATTGGTAATAATTTAATATGTACCTACTTTTGGTTTATTATTCTTCGAATAATACACCAATGTAATCGCGACGGAGGTCGACGACTCGGATTGGTCTCAAAATTTGACAATATCCGTGTCAAGAGGTCTAGATTCCAAAACCGAAATGTCCGTCCGCCGTCCGGGCCGTTTTGGTCAGTAGGATTTTTTTTTTTTTTTTTTATTCTGAAATTTTGACAGAATACTTGGTTTACTATTTAGTTGTGCCCATGGGCGTAGGCAGGATTTAGCCAAGGGGGGGCCACCACACTAAGCGCTATTTTATATATATAAAAGTTGCAAATTTTACACAAGGGTTTATTGTTTTTTGACATAAGTTACTTGTGCGAAAATTAATTCTTGCCAATAAAAAAATATTTTTGAGAAAAAAAATCTGCACATTATTTGAACGAACAGTCATGAAACCTCGAAAAATGGATTAAGCATCCAAAATTATTCGGAAAATATTTGACCTCCTGGGATCCTTCACAAATCCCATTTGTAGTACCATTAGAGCCCCCGGTGAAATTGAATCGTTTTCGGACCCCCGAAACCGATTGGGGGTTCTACGTCCAAAAGTACTTCGAAAACCTATAGGTCGAGTTATAACTCGACCCCATCGCCGAAACCCTTTAAAAAAAAACCTCCCGTAGCCCTTTTATTGAAGCGTGGGGCTGAAAACCTTGCGGGCACAACTAGATCCTTCTCAAAACGCATCGATTACCGATAATGAGATTGCGGATCGATTACGGAATGAGATTGCGCATGCTCGGAGGGTGGAGAAGTGGGAGGATTGGTGTACGAGTAATGACATTACTAACATTGTTAACTTAACGTGGTGTAGAAGTAACGCTAACCTTAACTAGCTACTAGCAGGGGTTCCCATCAGGTGGTCCGCGGACCCCCAGGGGTCCGAAAACGTTGGTGTGGGGGTCCGCGAGCTGCATCCAAAAATTAATATTTTAAGTTACACAAACCAAAATGAGAGGAAAATGGGAAAAAATCAGTTTTTATATTGTTATTTTATACATTTTTTTTTTTTTTTACTGGAATTATTATTTCTAGAAGTCTAATTTGGCAGAACAATGAGGGGCACGCAATGCCTTCGTGGTGTCAATTTGGAAACACAGTATAGCGTGCAATGGAGTCGTGGTGTCAAAAATACTACGCTTTACCTACATTATTGCTTTTGGGTGTCATTTTGTCACATAGGAGGTTAGTATTTACCTAATTGCAAAGACGCAGTTCACCGAGAGGACAGTCTAGTGGAAGGTAGTGGTGCAAAAAAATCGAAATCGTAATCGATTAATCGATTTTACCCGAAAAATCGAAAAATCGATGTTTTTAAAAAAAATCGATTTAAATCGGATCCAAAAACCTCGACTCTTGCAAAGGAGGAAAAGTGAATTGTGACTATTAAAATTCATCTAGTTTATATCAGCGACAAATGA
This sequence comes from Pilophorus perplexus, assembly GCA_955831195.1. Taxonomy (NCBI): domain Eukaryota; kingdom Metazoa; phylum Arthropoda; class Insecta; order Hemiptera; family Miridae; genus Pilophorus; species Pilophorus perplexus. The sequence continues at coordinate 39,295,879 of OY037007.1, forward strand.
GGATCAAAACAATATAAATTTAATCCAATTCAAATCCAAAATTATTATTTCAAAAGGTAAGGCAGGTACATACAAAAAGTTATTGCATTCAAAACAACTTCACGAACATCAGATCACTCATGTGTAAGATCCAATTTTAAATTAGTTTGTAAAATATTCAGATTTTTGTTCAAAAAAACAAGTTTATCAACGTTTTCTGGCAGGAGGCGGCTCCGTCGGTTTTGGATTGTGTATCCTGTCGAGCTGAAAATCCTCTCAGCGGGGGCTGACGAGGCTGGGACACAGAAGAATTTAGCAGCAAGCTCAGCGAAGCTCTCCCACCCAGCCCCACTCCCACAAGCATAGATGAAAGGTTCAAAGGTCTTCCATACGAAAATGGGAGTTCTAAGAACGCCGTTCTTGTTGTTGTTGTACATGGCCTGGAATGTTGCATGATGACCACTATTGAAAATCTGGCGACTGCAACTCATAAATGATTGGTCTCGTACATAATGCCCACTGCTTAGGTCCTTATTTTCCAAAACTTTTTTTTTTGCTTTTCGATTTTTAATCGATTAATCAATGTTTTTCCCCAAATAATCGAAAAATCGAAAAGTTGAAAAAATCGATTTTTTTGCACCACTAGTGGAAGGACACCCTCCGCCAGGGAGGGTTGGGACACTGCGGAAAGTGGTGAATGGTGTCATTTTGACCCACCGAATCCATTCTAGGGTTAAGCTAAGCTACCAGGAACTCATAATATGAGTTTATTATATTATAATAAAAATGACTGTTTGTAGCCGGAATGCCCTGTTAGCGTGAGAGGCCGTACGTGCGAGTCGGATGGTGCGACACGACGATAGTGACACCTAGCGTAATTATTAGTGACTAGTTCGCCCTAGGGATGTTGAAAAAGTATCGATACTTTTAAGTATCGATACTTTTCAAAAAGTATCGATACATATCGATACTTTTTGTCCCCGATACATATCGTAGTATCGATACTTTTTTCCGGTATCGGCGCCGATACTTTTTTTATCCCTCACATTTCATCAGATTCAAAACTTACGGCATATAGGCAGTAACTGTCAACTGTTGACAGTACCTCTAACTTGACCAGCAATTTAAGAAAGTTGATGTAGGTACCTACCACCCCCTACTGGAGCTGCACCAGCTCTCATATCAGAAGAATCAGCCGTCCTCGATCAAGGGCGGACCACCAAAATGTTGGCCCAACCAACCAACCCAACTCACTCATCACAGTAGAAATTAGTGTGGCCACAGCTTCACCAAATGAGGGAATGTTCCCCTTTTTTCTACCTGTACCTACCCCCCCCCCCCCCCCCCCCCCCAAGGCTTGGAGCAAGGTTTTCAGTCCGATCGTCCAAACCCGTGGGGCGCTATGGGGCTAAAATGGGGCAATTGAAAGTTTTTTTAAAAGGCGTTTGGCTATGGGTTCGAGTTTGGTGTCGTTTTCGAAGTATTTTTGGACGTAGAGTATATTTTTGGGGGTCCCAGAAGGATCAAATTTCACTTTGGGGATGTAAAGGGCTTTCATGGGGCTACAAAAGGGATTTTTGAAGGATCTCAGGAGGTCAAATATTTTCTGAGTAAAAAAAAAAATTAAAAGAAAAACCTTTTTTTCAAAAATTTTTCATTGAGACAGAATTAATTTTTGCACAAGTAACTCATATCAAAGAATAATAAACCCTTGACTAAAAATTTGCAGGCGTTTTTGAAAAGTATTGATACTTCGATACCGATACTTTATTGAAAGTATCGTATCGATACTCTTAGATACTGTCTGGATGTATCGATACGATACTGTATCGATACTTTAGATGTATCAAACATCCCTAGTTCGCCCAGTTTCTACCAGAATGTAGGGATGTCCGATAATCGGACTCCGATTCTAAAAAAAAATCGATTTAAATCGAATATTATTTAGAAAAGTATCGAAAATAATCGGGATTATTTTTTCAAAAAGAAGAAGAAGCATTACCTATTACCTTACGAAACCTGAATTCCAATTACTAATAAATCCAACTGCAAACCAGCACTATTACGTAGGAAAAGGTAGGTAGGAAAGCTTCAGCTGTGTCAGTGGTTGTTGTGCAACTGTTTCCAAAATAATTATTATTTCCAAAAAATAATTATTTGCAACAATCAATTGATTTTTCCCTGGTGATATTATATACTTACACCTAGGTATATGCAAACGGGAAAAACCTTTTTACAACAACAAAATTATATATATATAATTTACATATATATGGGGTCCTCAATACATTAAATTTTGTGGTTTGTTAAGGGATCCCTGACAAAATTTTGTTCAGAACCCCTGAGCTAGCGGCTAACGTCTCACGGTCATTCATATTTTCGTCTTCAAGTTCGTTTCATTGTTATGCTTCTGTCAAACTATTTTTTATTTGTTTTGTTGTCAAATAACACCAATAGTTGTGTTAACCCTCCTCCCCCAAGGCCGTGTCTTGTACGACACGTTCAACCTACTGTAGGGACTGCATGCGTGCATGAGTTCACGGATCGCCCCTCGTGCCAAATTACCCCTTTTTTTTTCAATACGCCAACATATTATGTTGGCGTATTGAAAAAAAAAATCAAAAAAAAAAAATTTTTCCATAATTTTTTTCCATTGACCCAGAAATAACTGTTGCATAAGTAACCTATATCGAAGAATAATAAACCCTTGTGTAAAATTTGCAGCGTTTTTCCCTTGAATTACGTCCAAAAATTACGTTCAGGGAGCAATCATGGTATCTACTGTGTCGTATAGGCCCGGCCTTGCAACTCATGTTCAGAAAGGGAGCCTTGTGGGAGGCCCTTAGGGCCATATGCAGAGACGTTCAGGATTTAAAAGGAATCCTAAAGTTGGCCTTTTCGGATCCTCTTATTCGATTCGCAATGCAGAAACCTTCCTTTCCACTGATAACAGCTTCCTTTATCAATAGGTCCTTTTACTTTAGGAATCCTCGACTTCTTCACTTAATCATTCCTTTGGCTGATTTCGAATGCAGAGGTGCTCCTTTAATGCATTTCTTAAGAAATGCCCATACAAATTGACTCCACTAAAAGGAACGTAAAAAGCTGGTCGCGACCAGCTTTTTACGTTCCTCCAACTATAAGGAGCCGAGTTGACTGATTAGTTTTGCTTTGTGTCATGATGAACCATCAACTGTTTTTGATTCTCGATGATATTATTTCATCATCGAGAATTTATGCTGGAAATAATGGATTTTGTCGAGTGTTCGATACAAAATTTCCAAAAAAACGCTGCGAATTTTACCAAGGTTTTATCATTCTTTGATTAAGGTTAATAATTAACCTATATCAAATTGTGCAAAAATTATTTGTGTGAATAAGAAAATATTAAATATTTATAAAATTTTTATAAATTTTATTTAAAAAAATAATAATAATAAAAAATTAAAAAAATGCAATGTTCGGACAGATGTTGGACTTCAAAAAATGGATTATGCGTCGGAAAACTGACACCTTATTTGACCTCCCTCGAATCCTTCAAAAAATCCCATTTGTAGCCCCATGAAAGCCCTACGGTGAAATCAGATCGTTCTGGGACTCCCGGAAATGGATTCTACGTTCAAAAATACTTCGAAAACGACACCTAACTCAATCCCATAGCCAAAACCCTTCAAAAACCCTCCCGTAGCCCCATTTTAGCCTCATAGCGCCCCACGGATTTAGGCGATTGTGCTGAAAACCTTGTGGGCACAACTAAATGGTAAACCGAATATTTTGTCAAAATTTAAGATTTTTAATAAAATGCCTAGGTACTGCCAATAACGGCGAACCGATAAGTCGCCGTCAGATCCAATGTAGCACACCTGTACACAGATAGTACCTGTACTATCTATAGCGTTGGGTCAACCTCGGTGTCGGCTTTTGTGTGCTGTTAATTTATAGGCGGAATCAAATCTACGCACCAATTATCAAATAAGTCATCAAAATTGGATTTAATACCAACAACTCTCTCTTTCCTCCAGGCATTCAGGAAAATGGAAAGCCCAAGGGTTGTGACCCTAAGCATTATTTATTATACAAATAGTAACATTACTGACAGATATTATCAACTATAATACTTATCAATAACTAGTACCGATCGCGGTTCCAAATTGTCTTTGCACGAGAGCGCCGCCGTTGTAGGGATGGCCTGATTCCCCGTGGTGTCCACACGAAGTCCACGTCCGAATCGTGGAGAAGGCTCGGGAGAGTGTCTCACAGGTCCAGGGGATCCGGGAAACGCTCGTGGAGGTCCAGGAGACCAGGGATCGATTTCGACGGTTGGACTATAATCAGCATCGACGGGTGATGATCGGTCGATGGACGACAACTATCCGAATGCGGCCTGAAGATAGGCCCTACATTTCTGGGGGGCAGGCGCTGATTCTAACTCGATTTTGCCAACTTTCCGCTGACGTCGGGCCGCCCGACTTCCGACTTGGGGAAATGGTCAGGTCGGTAGACCGTCAGCAAAGCAGACATGCAGAGCGTCGCGACTTCGATCACCCTAGAAAAAGATAACTGAGGAAGTTGATTTGAGAATATTTTGCGTTTTCCGTAATAACCGTAAGCAAAGCACAGCAAAACAACTTTATGGAAAATACTCTTCTATCAATTACCCGGAATCAATCATATGTGTTGGTCACAATTTCTTGTCCCGATGTTTGTCAAGGAGTTCGAAACCACAACATTGGCGCGCAAAAACTCGTTTATTTAACCCGCAATGCACACGAATTTTGTCTGCGTGGAGCTACTGCAGCTATCTTCCCTTAAACTTTCAGTCCTTTCCGGTAAAAGTGGTTCTCTGCATACCGTTTTTAAAAGGGAAGGTCGTTTGAGGATTCTTTTTATTTTAAAGGAAGCCTTAAGGGTTGAGGATTCCTTTTAAAACCTGCCCGACTCTGCATATGGGTCTAAATAACAAAAATAGTTCAAATGGCTTGAGCTGCTGTTACTTTTGGTTTATTATTCTTGGAATAATACACCTATGTTTTCGCGACACGGGTCGACGACTCCGATCGGCCTCAAAATTTGACATTATCCGTTTCAAGAGGTCTACATTCAAAATCCGAAATGTCCGTCCGCCGTCCGCCGTCCGCCGTCCGGGCCGTTTTGGGCAGTAGGAATTTTTTTAAAAATCTGAAATTTTGGCAAAATACTTGGTTTACCATCTAGTTGTGCCCGCAAGGTTTTCTTCAAGGTCCGATCGCCCAAACCCGTGGGGCGCTATGGGGCTAAAATGGGGCTACAGGAGGGGTGTTTTGAAGGCTTTTAGCTATGGGATCGAGTTAGGTGTCGTTTTCGAAGTATTTTTGGACGTAGAATCCATTTTTGGGGGTCCCGGAACGATCCGATTTCACTGTGGCGTTCTATAGGGCTTTCATGGGGCTAAAAATGGGATTTTTGAAGGATCCCAAGAAGTTAAATATTTTTCGAGTAAAAATTAAAGAATTTTTGAAAAAACACATTTTTGAAAAAAAAAATCCCCCCAAAAAATTTTTTTTGAAATATAAAAATCCAAAAAAAAAATTTTAAAATTTTTTTTATTGACAGAATTAAATGTCTGTACAAGTAACCTATATCACAGAATAATAAACCCTTGTGAAAAATTTGCAGCGTTTTTAATTAAGTGTATTAATTTTTGGCTGTGTATACAGTGATGCATAATAGGTACTTACGTGTGATAAAAGTAACTGAGGAGTGTTTTTTCAAAAGGGAACATAATATGGATATTATCCATTTGCAAAAAATGTTGAGGAGGAGACAAAAACGAATGGCACAGCCAGTTTCATATTTTTTTCGGGTTTTTTTGAGCGTATTATTGTACAAACAAGCACACCGTACATTATCCCAAAATATGAACTGCTTGCATTCAAAAATGGAGGAGAAATCGCCATTTTAATTTTGGATATGTGCCCTTTTGAAGGAAAAATGTCATGATGTGCCCTTTTGATTGAAACCCTGAATTTTGTGGAAAGATAATATTCTCCAAAGACACAAAAATTCTTGATAAATCAATTAATTAGAGTAGTGGGCGTATAGAGTTGACAACTAGAACCTAATGACAACTTTTTACCTAGGGGGGGGGGGGGGGGTTACTTTAAAAATAAGAAAAAATATTATGTATACAAGCAAACAGCGTTTAATTTGAACTAGGTTGGTACACCAATATACATATTAAAACCTGTTTGAGGCATTATTAGTCACCTTCCACTTAATAATATGTTGGAGCAATGGGGGATAATAATATTATTATAACAAGAATACAGAACAACGAATAAAATTATTTTATTTAGAAAATTCACAAAACTTTTTCTCTTTTTTGAACATTTTTAAAATTTAAACCCTGAACGCCTTGAACCCCCCTTTTTTTGAACACTTTTTACTTAGAAATAGGGAATTATCTGTTTTTGTTTTTGTTTTTCTGTTTTTTATCGTTGTGAAGAACGAGTTTTAATTTTAATTGAATTAAATGTGCATATCACAGTCCTCAGTTTAATTTGCTTGAGATGCGTCAAAGTCGGGTCTAAATCGCTGTACTTCCCCTCTCTTGCAGCCTTGTTCAGAAGCCTGTGTACCTACTTGTTTCTTCCCGCGACTTCCACTGCTAAGTTCAACCACTGTACCTTCCATGCCACTATTTAGCACTATTTAACACTCGAATTCACGAAGGAACACACAGAAACACTCGATTCACGAAAGAGAATTACGAGCGGAAAAAAAGCGAAATATAAAATCGGGTTCGGGAATCACACCACGCGAGCTTATCTAATAAACCTGTTGCCGAAGGGCGGAGCTAGCGCTCTCTGTGGATAGCTATGCTAACCTTGTCTATGAAACATAAGGTACCTTACGCGTCATCTATTGGCTCGAGTGTCAATCTATCAATTACTAGTTCTACCAGTAGGTTGCAGTCTTGATGTGGTGGATACATGCCCTTTTGAAAAAACTGAGTTTCAATTCAATGTGTTAGACTAAGGATTATGTTCCTTTTTGATTGACATGATCTGAAAAAATTGAAGGGAATGGATTTGTTACCTTTTGGTTGAAACCCCTCACTTTTCCTTCTAAATTAATAGGGATATGTTCCGTTTGGAATGCTACAGCCTGGAGGGTTCAATGAGGCTCATACAACAGACCCAGAAAATGCAAAAAAACCGGTTTTGCAGAAAAGAGGATATGTTCCCTTTTGAAAAAACACTCCTCAACTATTTATTCATGGGTCGAAGCAAGATTAAGATGAAATAGAAAATAGGAAACTAAATGGTATGCATAATATGCATCTCATCCAGATCACCTACCGTAAAATGGTATGTGAGCCCGGTGAGATTAAAACGTACATCTGATCCAAGATTTTTCAGTCAACGTGCTACCATTTTTTTTTTTTTTTTTACCTATGAGATCATTATGAGAAGAGAAGTTACCTACATATTTATGGTATTTTTGGCTCTGCTTTAACTAGGTACCCACATTTTAAATATAATTATTATTTGTAGTATTTCATATTTAAAGGAGATTCCTAACTTGAAATGTATTGAGACTGAACAAGGAAACATGGAATGATGGAAGGATGGAATAATATTCCATCATATTATGTTGCGATGGAACAGACGTCTTTGTCGCCTTTTGGAAATGACCCTGTAAAACAACGAAAGAAATATTAAATATTTTATTTTTATTTTGTAAAATTTTTACATATCTTGAGGCAAGCCAATGCGTAATCCACATGTTGTCAGGATTTGCCTATAATAATTATAGGTAAGAATAAATTTTGGTTCCCGTACTTATTGCAAATAAAATTTATTTGCCATTTAATGGTCAAGATGTTCAGCGTAGGGAAATTGGAGGGAAAAGTAGGGATTTTTCTAATGGCCAGTAGAAACTTTCTTGGCGAAACGTCTGGCATCACTGATCCCTAGAACTAATGCTGCCGGTTCGTTTTAGACGTTCGTACTTTTGCCTCTTGTCCTTTCAACGAAAGCTTAAGAAGTTCCTGATAAGATCGCGTTTGATCTCCGAACTTGTTATTTATTTCATTATTCCTACCAATTCTGTCGTGCAGTTTTATGGCGTGCGGAAGATGGTGAACTGATTGTGGGCGAACTTCATTGTTACCTGGTGAAATTAGTGAAATCTTGCAGGTGCTATGCTAAGTTTATTTTCAAATTTCCCCGAGCTCGGACCCCACCAACCTTAACATCCCCACTTCTCTTCATTCGGTTGCTGATCAAGTGTGTTGAGAGCGCCCACAGAGTAACAGAGAGCTAAATGTGCCTGAGACTCCTCGGGGTTTGAATCACTTTGGGGCTCCTAAACATGGACGGACCGGCCCTGACGTCTGGCAAGCTTGCATCATCTTGACCATACAGTCTGCTGTCTGTGCGTGGAATTCAGCATAAAACCATCACATGTCATATTAACGCTTTGACTTGTTACAGTTTTCCTCCTACTGACCGACGATGGAAAGCGTTCGTCAACCAACGGCGGGCCCCAGCGGAATCAAACGACAGACTGTCCCCCCGAAGAAAAGTGAGAGTATTTTTACAGCTTTTGTCTAAATGTCTTCCCGGCCCAGTAGGTATTTGTTTTTATCTAACCGTTGTGATACTATTTTAGCTATGGAAAACACTGCCCAAGTTGCCAATCTGCTACAGAACGTGGAAAAAATTGTTCGCATAACAGATCCCGATAAAAGTACCGGTATGAACCTAGGACAAATAATCATTGCCCTGAAATCTTGGCGGCTATTAGGAATCGTAATGTTTTATTGTTTACAGCATCGTACACAAAACCCGACGGTGCCAACTCTGATGACAGCCGAAAATTACGGCTTCTACACCCACACTTCAGTAAGCATCAGGCTTTTCATTTTTACGTTGTTGTCACTGTTTCTCCCAGGCTTGTGCCTCTTTCGTGTTTTAGGGTTTCGACCGTGAACGAATTCATTTTCTGCTGATTCGTGACATTTAATGACGGTGACCCGCAGATAATGTTTTCTCCGCGTTCATTGCAGGACTCCCCTTTCCCCTCTCAAAGCCATCATCAATGAAGGAATACAAACCCCCGAGACGTCCGCATTCGACCAAACAGCCTCAACTGCCTAAATCAGTTGACTTGATACCGGAAGAGCTTTCCCCGCCCGAAGATGAAGAGGTATTTGCAGGGTAGACTTACAATGATTTCTAAGAATTATTTCTAAGATGAAAAAGAAAGTTGATGGAAGTATCAAAATCGAATAATAAGTTCGAACAGCAAACTTGCTGATAGGGTGGTCTTTCATTAAAATCAATTTGTCTGTTCTCTGGTAGAGTATTGATCGCGGTAGTATTGATCGCGCAACTCCGTTCATCTTTCGGTATTATTGATTAGAGTTTTATTGTATAGTCCGAAGACATTAGATGTCATTAAATCTTGAAATTTTCAAGATTGGACATAGTTGAATAAATTTGGGTCATTCTCACGAAAACGTTCAAACCAGTGTCCCGGCGATTTCTTTTTTTTTTCTGTCCCGTGTTTCGGCGGTAGAGAGCGACGAGTTTTCAATTTCGGAAGGAACTTTACTGACACAAAATTTTGTGCTCTTTCAGGCTAATCTCATTTGAAAATGATTAAATGACTCCTTAATTAGGTACGTAAATCCTAATTGTATACTGAAAACCAACGTTTTTTCAATGTCTCCCTCTCGAGTTTTTCGACTTTGGCCACTCGGCAAGGCCACAAAATTCAACTTTTTCAATATTTTTTTTTTCATTCTGATCATTTTTATCTCATTCATTTTTATCATTTTTAAAATCTGAAGCCCAACATTTATTTATGTAACTAAAAGTTTGCTTTTTTCCCCCAAAAACTGCGTTTCTCCGAGGAGTGTGTAAAGTCCCTGCTGCAGTCATGATGATTTCTTCAATTTAGGCCATTTGGAAGGCATGGAGGGGGTTCTCCCCACCTCTAAAGTGATGGGCCATCCTCCCCCTCCATGTTAGAAGCATCGTTTCGCATATTCAGTGAATTCACTGAATATGCGAAACGATGCTGATATTCATATCAAAATCTTTTGAAGGCAACAAGTGTGCGAAAGCGTGGGTCGGCATCCATAACCCATAAATCCCTTCCGGGCTCTCCCAATGTTAATTGCAACGTTATTTCTGGTTTCAATCAATATTCTTGATACTTCAATGGAGATGTTCACAGAGATATTTTTATTTTTTATTTAAGATGATGAGGAACGCAATTACAAGTCCAAATACGTGGTTTTGTAAGTCCCTGCCGTGTATGTTCCTGCCACAATATCTTCAGCAGGGAATTACAGGGCTGAAGCAGGGGCTTACAATGTCCGGAAGGGACTGACAAAATGATGCGACATCATTACATTAATTGTATTTTGATTCTAAAATAATTTTATCATTTTGTTCAACATCAAGTTCCTTGTCTTTGTGGACAACAGTGATGCTCGAATTACTATTCGTATTTCGATGTGTTGAGCTTAAATAGGTACCTATAGCGATTTGGAGAGTATCGAGTGGCGCGGAACTGCGCAAAATCGGAGGAATCTGTAATGGAACTGACAAGAAAGCTTAGCTTGGTGGTAGTGTATATAACAATATTTCGGTATTTTCAATAAGGAAGTCTCCGACGGAGTCCCACTAGAGTCAGGTGGGGATAGGAGTTAGAAGCTTGCCAGGCCTACAGTCGCTAATGGAGAAGGAAACACTGCGGCCAAGTGAGGACGGGAAGTTGAAGCTTGCCAGGCCTGCATTCCCCAATTGACCCAATCTTCCTTGAAGCCCGCTGGCCAGGCTAGCTTAAACCTCTTGTCTGCACCTGGCCGTAGTGTTCCCTGTCCACTTGGCGACTGCCAGCCAGATAAGCTCGAACTTCTTCGGCCAGGTACAGGCAACGGGTTGAGGCTTGCCTGGCCATTATTCTCCAAGGGAGCAAAGAACACTTGGACCAGGTAGGCAGGCAAGGGGGTTCAAGCTTGGCTAGCCAAGAGCCAAGAGAACGGCCAAAAATACGAAAAACGAGTCTTATTGGATTCAATGATCTTCGAGTCTCCTAATTAATATCCTATATTTTTTAGTATCGTTTCTGGGTACATTTTCTCACGCTGAATCTAAATTTCAAATTGGACTCTTGAATAACTGTCATTTGAGTTTCAATCAGGCAAAAACTGTAAAAAATGTGGGAAAACAAGATGTTTGTTGTATATTTGGCCCGCCAAGCACGTTTGTTAATTGAATTTGAAATTTTAAAATTATGAAAGCGTTCAATTAAGAAAACTTGTTTTTTAAGCGTGTTCTTAAATATGATTTTGCCATTTCATCAGATGAAGATTCTGTTTTGGTAGTGATAAAGAAAATCCCTGCTTTCTCCGATCAAATCCCGGATTATCACGTAATAGTGATTTAAATTAAGAAATATTATCAATGATATCCAACCCCATGCTGAAATTAAGTCCCTGCCATGAAGCGTATGTAAGTCCCCGCTTTTTCGATTTTTTATTAATGTATATTATTTAAATAATAAGGGTGGTTAAGCTCGCCAAATGGCTTAATTTTATTTTGGATGGACCAATAAACACGCCAAAATCTTTTCGATTGTCTACGACAAGGTTTAAATTTTGAAAGTGAACGATTCCAGTTTGAACGTTTTCGTGAGAATGACCCTTATATACAATGCTTGTTTCAAGTGCCGTAAAAATAAAAACATAAAACGAAGGAGCGGATTAGCGGAAAAGAAATTAACTGTTCATTGTTTGCCTACATTATAGGACCTGTGAGCTAGAAGCCTTCATTCATAATTACACAGCGTTGCCTGATGGTTGTTATAAGAAATTTGAAAATTTCGCGACATTTCAAAGACGTGGCAGGGGAATTCAACACTGAAAACTGGTCCAAAGACAGGAGATCATTTTTAAAGTACTTTAGCCTATCTCCACATAAAACCGGGCATTGATTAAAGAAATGGGTAAGTTTGTCCCAAACTGCCCAATTACAAATTTGGTAAGTATCCTGGGCCGAGAACCTCGTCATCGTTTTGAAGTTGGATGTGGGACAGCCGACCAAATTCGGCTCCCCATGGCGCAACTGGCAAATTAGACAATTTGTAGTGCATTGGTATATCCAGGGAAAGGTAGACCGCCGTATCTTCGCAGCTGACCGTCTTGTAGTACTCATAGAAGTTTGATGAGGCCACCCGAGTCAAGTCCTTCGTACGGTTTTCTTTCTGAAGGGTCTCAAAGGCCCCGGCTGTTCCTGACGTTACCTCGGCTGGATCTGGGGACTCCCAGACTGCGCATTACCCAGAAAAAATTATGTTTATGCGGCCTCCAGTTTGGCTGATAAAGATTATTGTCTTCTCGGGCATCTTTTGATATCGAATTGGTACCTATAATTGACATTTTGACGCCCATAAGGCGCTCGTTTCCTTATCGTGGCCCAGTTGTTTCTTGTGGAGGACGTTTTCCTTCCTCAGCTTGACTTTTTCAATTTTTTTCTTACGTTGTCATCTTTATTTTTCAGCTTTTGCCATTCCATATTATATTTTCGGAAAAGCAGATTTCAGAATCCCACGTGTTCCAGCTCTTGAACTTTCATATCTTCACTCGCGGGCCCCAGTATCACAAGTACGTGTTCAGCCATTAACTGTTATTTGTTGCCATTTTACGTAGCAATTATTTGTTATGATCCCCAATTGCTCCCATTCATATTTTCCTCCTTACAGGAAGTTAATTGTGTATTTACTGGACATGTGCGTAGAATGCTCTGTGAACGTGGTGCCCCTGTTCAAGGCTTTGTACGTAATCACTCAGGATAAAGATATATCAGACAGTTTTCTTGAACTTGTATTGAGAGAGCTGGAAAAACGATTTATAAGTAAGCACTGTTGAAGGTGGATACTCCCTCGCCATTTCTTTCTTATTTAAAAATGTCTCTAGTTCATGTTTTCTCAACATTGTTCGTACAATCGTGTAACTTCGTAAAACTTCGAATTTGACCGAAACATTAATTCCTAATATTTTGTAGATCGACGCGAGATGATATTCAATCGACCTGGTGCTTCAAGAAAGTTCCGAAACTTCATCTACACAATGTTGGCTGTAGCTCATCATTACAGAAATTTGAACAAAGCCCCGGTGCACGACCTTGTCGTCTGTTTACGTAAACTATCTGAGGAACTTGGTTCATTGAAATATTTTGGCGATGTGCTAATCTACATCCTAATTGTAGGTTCAGTATGCATACTGGCACCATGGTGCCACTGTGATAATACTGTAACTATGTAAAATAGTTGTTGAATTCGAAGAGGATCTTCTTCGAATATCTAGCTGAGCATTGTCGTGTTTTCAGATCATGAGAGTGCGCTACTACTCCACCCTCCCCCCAGCCAACACGGAAGACCTATCGCCGGAAGTTCAAAAAGCTCAACAGGCTTGGAGAGCTAAGGTGATGTCAATGGCGAATTGCGTCGTGCGTAAGAAAATTACCGCTGATAATGATTTGCCGCCGGAGCATAGGAAGTGGGTCACGTTGTTTCTGGAGGCGAAAAACACACCCGACATCTCTTGCGACAAGGTGAGACTTATCAATTACACTGCTTTGGTTTATTATTCTTGGAATAATACACCCATGTTTTCGCGACGGAGGTCGACGACTCCGATCGACCTCAAAATTTGACATTATCCGTTTCAAGAGTTCTAGATTCCAAAACCGAAATGTCCGTCCGCCGTCCGGACCGTTTCGGGCAGTAGGAATTTTTTTTTTTTTTAATCTGAAATTTTGACAAAATACTGTGTTTACCATCTAGTTGTGCCCGAATGGTTTTCAGCCCGATCGCCCAAACCCGTGGGTCGCTAGGGGGCTAAAATGGGGCTACGGAAGGGTTTTTTGAAGGCTTTTGGCTATGGGATCGAGTTAGGTGTCTTTTTCGAAGTATTTTTGTACGTAGAATCCATTTCTAGGGGTCCCGGTACGATCCGACTTCACTATTGCGATCTGTAGGGCTTTCATGGGGCTACAAATGGGATTTTTGAAGGATCCCAGGAGGTCAGATATTTTTAATTGTAGGATGGAGGAACCGGCTATCGAAGTCAGAAGATAACTTGGAAGAAAAGGCCGGGTTTTCTTGAAGTGCTTTTAATACAGGTCAAGTACAGTCGAGCTTTCGGGTTATGCTATGAACCCTTCTTCAGAGGAGGTTGGACGAGGCTGACGAGGATTACATCTCACCCAATTTAATTCGATACCTACCATATTAAGATCCTGAAGAAGGGTTCATAGCATAACCCGAAAGCTCGACTGTACTTGACCTGTATTAAAAGCACTTCAAGAAAACCCGGCCTTTTCTTCCAAGTTATCTCCAGATATTTTTAAGTAAAAAAACAAAACATTTTTGAAAAAAGTTTGAAAAACAAAGCCAAAAAAACTTTTTTCTAAATTTTTTTTCCATTGACACAGAATTAAATTTCTGCACAAGTAACCTATATCAAAGAATAATAATAAACCTTAGGGTTAAATTTTTAGCGTTTTCATTTTGGTCTGCTGAAAGTCAGAATACGGATTTTGATTTATTATTCTTGGAATAATACACCAATGTAATCGCGACGGGCGTCGACGTCTCCGATCGGGCTCAAAATTTGACATAATCCGTTTCAAAAGGTCTAGATTCCAAAACCGAAATGTCCGTCCTCCGCACAGTGGTCCAGAATCGTCAAAAAGCGCTCAAAACTCAATAACTCTTGATGTAGTTGAGCTAGAAACCTGAAATTTTGCACAGTTACCAGTCTCATGACCGCAATGAAGGTATTGATTAATAAAACAAATAATATCAAAGTTGAACATTTTTAATAAGATAAAAATGTCGAATAAAAAAAATTTGCAAATTCAAAACTACAAAAAACTTCCAAATTTGCGTTTTGCGGTGGTAAAATAAAGTGTAGGTACCTTCAAAATGGAGTGAGAATAAAATAAAATGAGTTGAAGATTCATTTTTGTGGTCGGCCCCCGCCCCTGGGCTGAACTTGGCTGGGCTCAGGTGATGGTGGACAACACTCATCGAGCCAGAACTGATTTTTTTTTTTTTTTTTTTCGAAAAACGCGTCTATTCCTCCTGGTCTCAGCCCACTTTTTTTAACTTTCACCACTAAGTACAGACTGAGTCAATTTCCGTTCGAGTAACGACATATTATACTCATCGGCTATTGGAAATTAATCTGAGAAATACTCACATAACGAATGCACACTTATGTCTCCGGAATTCAACAACATTTCAGCAAGAACGCGATTTTTCACTTTGATCACCTCAGACATTTTTACCCGGTCGACACTGACTTGAGTACTGCAGAAAATATCATTCGTCGACCGGTGATCAGTCTGGGTGCTGCCGAATCAGCAACAAAGTCAAGGTTCATTTGTAGATAGTGTTCAATAATGCAGTGATTGTTTCGTATGACAAACGAAAAAGCACATTGTGCTATGTAAACATTTTCAGAAGGGGGGTCGCTCGCCGCCCGACTCCGAGTCGTCTTGGCCACAGTCGCGACGGCATGCTCTGTCAGCTCTAGCACCAAAAGTTGCAAGTTGTAGCAGCTAATTTCGGTTTGGTGTCTTTCTATACATGTCTAGGAAACATTTAAGCCCGAAATTAGAGAGACGCAGAGAGAAGCAAAAGCTATAAGTCAAAAGGAAATCAGATACGTGTACCTAATTTTTTTACGTTTTCAGTAACCCCGTGCTTGACGACGATTCGAAAAATAAAACCATGTTTTTTTTTTGCCCTTCGAACATCCTATTAAAACAAAAGAAACATGCGTCAGCCTTGTCAGTCTAAACAAGTAAAATTGCAGGAACGATTTTGGTACATGGGATTTCGTACATTTCTAGTACTTTAATTATTAACCACCGTCCTGTAACCAACGCGTTGCAACAGTGGGGGCCTGAAACTCAAGAAATCGCACCCTCAGGATGTAACACATATTTAAGGCCGACGTGTTTGGAAAAAATACTTCAAAAAATCGAGTTTTGAGCGCTTTTTGACGATTCTGGACCGCCGTCCGGGCCGTTTTGGGCAGTAGGCATTTTTTTATAATCTGAAATTTTGACAAAATACTCGGTTTACCATCTAGTTGTGCCCGCATGGTTTTCATCCCGATCGCCCAAACCCGTGGGGAGCTATGGGGCTACGGGATGGTTTTTTGGCTTTGGGATCGAGTTAGGTGTCGTTGTCGAAGTATTTTTGGACGTAGAATCCATTTTTGGGGGTCCTGACAATCGATTCCAATACTCAAAACCCAGCAAATTCTAACCGTTAGTATTCTTTATTGATTACTTGAAGTGCTGTCTCATTTTGCGCATTATTGTGCGCGTGGGAGGTTTTTGGTGGGGGGGGGGGGGGGGGGGGCTACACTGGAATGAGTGAAGGGCAAGTGCTACCCCAAAAGTGTGGGGAAGTGCGATCTATTGGCCAATCAAACTAATTGGACCTTGCAAAGTTGCTTGCAACTGCGGATTGTTTATACGTTGTTGAGGTCCCTTAGAGGAGTTCATACCTAAGTTTGCAACCCTAAAAACCTTGTGCTACCTACTAGGTAGGTCCCATGTCGCATTCACCCCCGCCTCATGTCACACTTGCCCCTACCTGCAATTTTACAAGAAAATAATTTTGCTGTACCTACTCTGATTTGGCGTCAGAAATAGTGCATTGTGGTTCCAGTTTGTAAAGTACGTTGTTACATTATGAAAATAAGAATATATATATTCGTTAGTCTACATTTGTATAACATCAGTCAAACAATCTCATATATGAGATTGTTTGACTGATCTTATACAAATGTAGACTAACGATTTTTTTACATTCACAAGATGAGTTCGCTTCAAAACACAATTTCTACTAGAAATAAACCACTTTGTTTTCCGGGCGTACTTCTGTTGGTGTTTTTCATAAATAGTCTTTACTTTCATTTTCCGTTCAGTTTGAAGTTAGGAAGGGTAAAGGTCGCACTTGCCCTCCGAGCAAAGCACTTTGGAAATTTTCGTGAGACAGACGTAATCGGAAATAGGCCAAAGTAACAAGGATATATTGAAGATCATCTCATAAAAATTCGAAAGTGATTGGATAAAAACTGTGGATCTGATGGAGGCTCAAATTCAAATTTATCAAAATATACCTACTCGTAGGTTGCACTTACCCCGCTGTACCGTAACAATAATAATAATCTCTTAATAATTTTTACCCACCGACAATTATTATAACGTAACAATAATTGTTATTGATATGTTTCCAGGAACTCTTAAAGATTTACCAGGGTTTACGCGGAATCGATAAGCTGTTACCTGGTGAGCTCAACATAAAGTTGCCATTTTATTGTCAACTCGGCTGCCGGGATTATTTCAACGTGTCGCATATTGCAAAGTACGTGACGTACGAAGCCCTCCCACCTCTTCATGCAGGTCCTGAACCTGCTAGTATCACTGAAATTCTTTCCAAAAAGCATTAAATTTTCACCTCCAAGTCGACTGAATTTCAAGTTTTCACGTATTCTTGGCCGTATTTTCTCAGGTTGTGATGTACCTTTGCCGCCGTTATATTTCACTTGGTTCTATTGTTTTTGTTTTTGGCATGTACAAAATGTAGGTACTTTATTTTTCATCCATTTTCTTGGATTGTTTCTGAACTTCTGAAAGATGGATCTTGACCTTGATTATAAAACGTTGATGTGATTCGACTCGATAATATTTTGGTGTCTGGAGAAGAAGCCATTTCCGATATTGTTTGTTATAATACTTTATTGTTCGTTCATTTGAATTTACAAAGATCGGTTGCTATCCTATTATTTTTCCAAGGAACATTTTTATGATGGGCTCGTCCAGAGTCGCAACTTGTTCATTTTAAGTTCACAAGAGAGGGTTGTACTTGGAATCCATTTGAATTCCAGGCTCTCGTAATGTCCTGTAATCAGGTGACAATGCCTTGATGTCTTTTTTTCGTTCATTAAAGTTGATTGATTTTTCGTAACCTTGTCGATTGTGCAAATTACGACTGAAATAGCTGTCCAAGTCCAACGTACGCAGTTGCCCCATGGAAGTTGGGAAAGTGCATAACTGGCCTGTTCAATCTTTGAAACGCTTATTCTGGTTTCATTGGGACAAGTGCCAAAAGGGAATCTCTCAATGATCCTTTAGCTATTTGAAAATTTAAAATCGGACCAAAGCTCACAGAGTTATCAACTTTACGGATCATCAAGTCAGCACCTGCAGGTCCATGGACTGCTAATATTTTAAAGACTTAACGAAACAAGATGGTTTACATGGAAAGATAGGTGTTTACTGACACAAGAAGGCAACCAGTGCCGTTGACGTACTAATCCCAGGGGGGAAGTGTATGGTATCACGCACTTTACCGAATTGTCACCTCGCACATGCCCCTTCTTGAAAACCCAAAGGGGTGCCTTAAATGGCATTGGCAGCAAACTTGGCGGAACATCTTCAACAAACGTTGGGCAGACGCCCTCGTGAGGTAGCCATGGGAACCCAAATGTGGACTTGGAAAATTTTCCCTCCGTTTTTTATCCCTCCCCTTCCCAAAGGTCGCTAACATGTTACAGCCGGGCGATCGTAATTTCCCTTCCTAGATCACTGCGGCTGGGCGATTTTTATTCATTTCGGTCGCTATCGGGCGTTCCCCATTTATTCATTCATTCGTAATTCAATTGGCAGCGTTTTCGTGTTGAACGCTGACTTCTGCCCTGAGCTCTAATTCCAGTTAGTTACCTATCAATTTTAGACTAATTTCTCAAGTGAAGACTAAGCGGGTGATGCAATCTAGTTTGTCGTTCGGTCCTTTTATTAATTCCCCATATTGTTGAACCGACTATTTTATTCATGTTTCATAATGAGAAATCCGACGTTTCCCCAATTCAAAGGACTTGGGAGTTGGGCCATTCCACGAATAAGTCCCCCTTTCCCCGGTTTTTTTTTTTTTCATTTATCAAAGTCAATGAATATGGGTGCTGGTATTTTTCCCCCATTCTTCCTAGCACTTTCAATGAGCAGCAACGCAGGATAATCAAATATGGCCGAAACCATATCTGAGAAATATCTCCAGAAACCGGGAGAATGAGATTTTCCCCTCAAATATACAATAACTTACATAGAAATGACTTTATAAAAAAACCCTCTTAGCACCTGCAAGGTGTCACTAGTACGTCCACTTCGGACCTTTTCCGTTTTCGTCCCTCCACCCGCCCAACCGACCGATCCAATACCCCCCCCCCCCCCCCCCAACGCGATTTTGGTTGGCTTTGGGTGCGTTAAAGCCATCGGGAGGGATGTGTATAAGTGTGTGTAAGTCGAAATAGTGTTGGGGGGGGGGGGGGGGGGGTTATTTCCGCACACAGCATCGGTCGGGCGGGCGCACAGTGCTTTTTTTCGCCAATCTAGCTGGACAAAAGTAAAAAAAAAAAAAAGTTCTTTTCTTCTTCAAAATAACTATCGGAGTCTCTTCATAGATAGTTGGCAAGGTAAGAATCAAAGGAGAAAAAGCTCAGAAGGCACAGAATCGTGTGATATCATGCATTGTTAAGAGGGGATGAGACCCCACTCATCGTCTGGCTAAAGCCGATCTTATTAACATGTTCATTCAACTGCAAGTGATTCACCGGCCGCTTCGCCTAGGGTCTTCCGACAAAGTTGTACATTATACGAGTACCAACTCATTGAAAAATTTTGGTTCCATGAAATTTTTTGAATTTACGATATTTTTTAAGTATTTGCGTTTTTTTATCGAAAAACGTCGTTAGAGCTATAGTTATTGGACTGCAACTTCTGAGGTCCACCTCGGTTCAACCGGATCTTTTTACCACGTTAAACTTGAGTTATTTCTGGATGAGACTGGACCAAATTGAGCTGCAGGAAACTGCAGCTATACAGCGTTTTGAAGTGGAATGTTTTCGCATTTTTGCGTGTTTTGGCATGGTGGAAAGTGCTGAAGTACGGGGATAAAAATGTGTGAATTTTTTAATGAATTGATAAGCGCTACGGCTATGAGAAGTAGGTAATAGTAACTTCCATGGAGGAATAGAGTAATTTCTCTATTCCTCCATGAGTAACTTCACATTGTTCATCGTGTCGCGATGGTCGTGGTTTAGAAGGTGTTGGTTGGTCACGACATGACCAACACCATCCAAACCAACAACCATCCAAAAATTCTTTCAATAACATTTAGACTGACAAGTTGTATGACAAGAGATTGCAGTAAAATAATAACAATTTTTGAGGAATTTTTACCGAAAAATCGTTATTTTATAGCCTATTCAAGCATCTTTGGGGTCTAAGAATGGCTTCAATCGACTTTGGAACCTAGTAATCATATTTACTGCCAAAACACATATTTTCAGCGTTGTAACGAATTTTTTATCTTGTAATTAGAGTTTTGTCCAGCTAGATTGACGAAAAAAAAGCACTGTGGGGCGGAGGGACGAAAACGGAAAAGGTCCCTCACTTCATTATGCATTTCACTTAATTCAAACTATGAATATGGGTTGACTTTAAGAATACAGGATTATGAGGGGTAACAGGCCCGGACTGGCCCGCGGGCCGGTGCGCCCTTTGGAAAATACTCATCTGCGCCCTTTGGAAAATACTTGCTTGCGCCCTTTGGAAAAAACTAACCTGCGCCCTTAATCCGAAAACCATCAACCCAACGGTTATAATAAAAACAACTTTTATAAGACTTATTTAGTTAACTTACTTAAAGCCACACTCGTGAATATCTCAAATGCCTAAATGCTTAAGCAATGGTGGGGCGCCAAAGGTAGATAGTTCTAGCTAGGCGACAACGCGACGCACAGTGGGGCGAAAACGCAAAAAACCGCTCATAAGTCGAATTTTCGAAAGTCGAGATTTGGAACAAGTGTTGGTAGAAAGTGATTTGTTTGCTGTAAATGCCAATGCCAAACGGCCAAGTGATGAGTAAACCGTTGAGATTTTGATCAATCATGAGCACTTACTCGACGGGTGTATTTTTACAACTGTTGTAATAATGTTGATGAAATTTAAAATAGAAATCAATTCATTTTCAATGGTCCAAGAAAAATTTGTTTTTAGCTTACATATCTACTACAGTAGAAGTACAAAATTTGTGATTTTGCCGAGTCTGATTTGATAATTATGCTTCTCAAGTTCGGAACTTTGCAAAAAGAAGTAGGTAAGTGTATAGTGTGCATTTTTCATTTCACTGAACAGTTTTTACGCATCCTAGCGCACCTTAATTTCCACGATTAACAGAAGCCTCTACCTATCTAGAAACATTCCAACAATAGTTTGCTGCAACCACTTGCAACCCAGAGCTCCAGAGCCGTACCTATCTATCTTGAAAAAGTTAGCCATGTCATTTTTTGTCGATAAACAAACGGTGTTGGAAGGCACTGTAAAAACAATGACGAATTAGAATTTAAGTTAAATCGTTTAATGATTCGTAAACAATGTTTGAAATTTCAATCACTAGTACCTACATAAAAGAAGCAACTTACAATTTCTGGCAAGATGGGGAACAAATATATTATTTTGTTTGCAATTATTTCACGATATTACACTAATGTAATACCCAAAGAAGACGTCGAACCGCTCCAAAAAAAACGATTCCTTTGGATTCAGCATGGAAAATACTTCTAATAGCACAACAAGTTTTCGGATATCGATTTAGACAGTTGATTCTGAATTATAGGCGCGTTTTTGCGTTTTCGCCCCATTAATATGAATTAGGTACCTATACCTATTAAGAAATTATAAGTGTTTCGATTTTCCCACCAATTCTGCTCTGCAAGATAAAATGAAATAGGAAATGTACGTTTTAAGGATTGAAGATTATGAGCATTTTTTGCCGAGATAGATCCTACCATTAGATGAACAAGGATGATGATACAATGTATGCTACGTAAAATATAATCTAAACCACTAATATTATAATAGGTGTGGGGATTGTTGAGTGTCGGCCAATGAAATCTTGTAGTTTCCAACGTTTCTGACAATTTATTTGTCCATCTCCAGGGCCGATAAATACAAATCATCCGATGTAGGGTCTTCACATAACATTTAGGTTCCACAATGATCTTAAAACTATAAACCCTTCACAATTGACTAACGTAATAGTAGTTCAATTGTAGAACCTAAATGTTTATGAAGTACTGTTGAAGACCCTACATCGGATGATTTGTATTTAT
Organism: Pilophorus perplexus; assembly: GCA_955831195.1. Taxonomy (NCBI): domain Eukaryota; kingdom Metazoa; phylum Arthropoda; class Insecta; order Hemiptera; family Miridae; genus Pilophorus; species Pilophorus perplexus. The sequence goes on from OY037007.1 coordinate 39,318,110, forward strand.
CGGCCCTGTAGATGGACAAACAAATTGTCAGAAACGTTGAAACGTTTTGAAATTTTCCCCCGGATTGCGCCTTTTCTTAAGTCAAAGGCCGCGCCCTTTCAGGGGTCCCAGTCCGGCCCTGAGGGGTAATAAAAATACTCAAATGTTTTTAAAGCTCCAGCGTGCTCTCCGTGGAGAAAAGTGTTTGTGACAGGAATAGGGGATTCATTCGTGGAATGGCCCAGTTCTCTTTGTTTACCCATCGACCAACGCTCTTGGGTAAAAAACAAACAAACTAAAACCAGTAAAACCCACATGCCCAACTCCAATGGTAGGTAACTACTTTGACTAGTGGAAGAAGAAACGAAAACAAGTATTTATCCCCTTAACGAACCTCCAATTTTTGGGTTTGTAACATAATGGAGGACCTTCATCTTGAAATATCTCCATGGCCAAAGTCTGGCCAATCAGAGCCCCGTGGTCCCTTTGAAACCACCTTAGCAGACTTGGGGAGATCGGGATAAAAATATACTAGAGGTGGAACGGAGAATTTTTCAAATTCCGAATAAAAACACCTATTGCAGAGAAAAACGGCTGGCTTACATTTCGTTTTTCGAAACTATACATTATAAATTTCAAAGAAAAAGTTTGAGTTTAATCAAAATTGTCGAACCTCATCGTCAAAACATGACTTGATTGCTTAGGAAATAATATACAAAAAATGTTATGGGAATATAATAGGCATCCGGCGGTTAGTCGACTCAGTGTAAACATTTCACGTTATGGATCGTTGGGTTGCTACCTGGATGTACTCGCTACCAGCTCGACCTCCTGCCAGCTTAATCAACCGCCAAGTTCCAGAAACAGCTTATAGATAGCGTCCGAGTCTTCGTTCCGCCCTCTGGAGGTGCTATGAAGATCCCTTGGATCCGCACACGGTAAGGCGTTATTATTTAGTTGTAACGTAAACTGTGCTTTTCTTTTACGACATAGTCGATATTGGGCTTTCAAAAATCCACGCAATGAAATTTATTTTTATGTGAACGGAAAAAATATTGTAAGGCTTGTTGAGTTTCCAACAGCAAAGGAAAAGTATCAACTACCTAATAAACGAGGTATTTTACTTATTGTATATTATTATACTTTACATGAAGGTCTTGTAATGTAAAAGAGTTCCGTTAGGGAGAGAGAACGACTCCTCTGCTGAATACTAAATTGTTTATTCAGGTAAACAATTTAGTATTCAGCAGAGGAGTCGTTCTCTCTCCCTAACCAAACTCATTGGATTAGACCTCTGCACCATCGGCAAACAACCACTTTGTAAAAGAGTTCCATCAGTTTTTTTAGGATCCAAAATTTTAGATTCTGATTCTACACAGCTTGACTTCAAAACTAAAAAAACAGTTACAACTCTTTTCACTATAACTAATGACCCCATCCCTCCCCGCCAACAGAACGATGTAGTTTATGACATACCATGTCAGCTAAATCGCCCCAAACGTTATATTGGCCACACTTCGAATTTTATGGAAAAACGTGTCAATACTCATGAAAAAGAGAACTCTGGTCCTGTAAAACCCACGTCCACTGCCTTGACCATCCACTCCAAGGAAGCTGGACATAGATTTCAATTTTATAAGGCCAAGATCATTGGTTGATCCATAAAGGGAGGCCGCTGGCATAACCCTTTATTAACTGGATTATTAGACCTACGTTAAACGACACACGAACCGTTCGGAAAATCCTTTAAATCGACTTCCTTTGAAGCTTATTCGCCACGTTCTCAAAGCCCCCCACCGTCGACTGTTGTCAGTTCCTTCCATATATAAGGCAATACCTACGCAGTTGCGTATTCCCATATCGCAACTTATTTTGTATCATTTGTTCGACAACGACTGTTCACCTCGTGTGCTGCTCTTGTCCCTGCACTTTTATGTAAGGAGTCCTTACAAGTTAAATTTTATTTATTTTAACTTGCTCACTCAATGATAGGATATTGCCCGACCTACCTTCCACACATTTTCTATCAATGTAATATTTCGAGGGTCCCACAGCAACACCACGGACTGTCATTTCGCCAACTTTTCATGACGGCCAAAAGAGTCTCATTGAACACCTGATGAAAATGAAGACAGTCCGTGGGGGTTGCATCAAATTCTGGGGAAGATGCTAGTCCGTTGGTTTGACGTTTTCGTTATTTCTGCGCTATCTATTGAGAAATCATCCCAACTCATATTTTTACCTGATCCGCCGCGAGACTGCGCTTCTAATGGCATCGTCAACTCATTTTGGCCAAAAATGACAGTCTGTGGTGTTGCTGTGAGACCCTTGAGTAAATTTTACTTGTTTCATGTTCATTAGTTTTTGCTTTTTTATTGTCAGTAATTTCACCCCCCCCCCCCCCTTGTTTCATTATTCCTGGAATGGGGGGTTCGCATTGATTTTTTTTTTCCGAAGGTACTCCCTGAGAATGTAGGGAAAACAGTAGTCAGCCGCCTGAAATCGTTTCCAGAAAATGTAAATAATTTAACGAAAATTACGGTGTTTGAAAAACATGGAGGGAGCGTGACGTCACTACCTCTTCAACCAACCACGTGAGGAGATTGTTCCGCCCAGGGTGGCCACTCCACTTAGTGGAGTCCACTACTCATCACAGAATAAAATTCAATTGAACTATGAATACTTCTGATAAGGCTTCAAATTTCAAGTAGGGGAAGGGCGGCTACCTTCAACCACTTTTTGCTTATTCTGATATTTCTGTTCTGCATTAGCGAAATTTGAATTGGTTTTCCCTTCTACAATCAGTTTAACTATTGCCCTGAACGATTAAATAGTAAAATCCTTATAAAAACAGAGGCAAATGCCCGTATTTTATGTCCATGAAAAAATGTTTTTTGGTTGAAGCTACCCCACCAGTGGGGTAGCTTCAACCATGATGTGGGGTACCTTCAACCACTTTCATAGGGTAGGTAGGTGAACGAGTACACCCATTAAAACGCATGAATATCTTTATATTAAATATATTATATTTAATATTTCATCAAATTTTGATAAAATATTAAATCAGCCTTGGTAAAATGAGGTCATTTCTTCTCTAGTAGGTATTAATAAAGGTGCTTTTTTGCATCACAATAATGAAACAAAATACTTCAGCTTCAAAAATAAACTCAATGGGCTCCTTGAAAAGGTCATAAAAGGTTCATTCCCAACAACATATTCGGATTCAGCACCCTATAAAACCCCCGTACATAAATTTTTAGTTCGAAAATCTGTATAATTACGTGCAGAACTGTTTTAGAAATGTCAGAGATTTTGAAATGAAAGCGGAGGGCATGTGACGTCACCAAGTAGTTGGGCACAGAGCAACCAGAGCGCTGAATAATAAATCTGAACGGAATTTGAATAAAAACACTCGACCCGGGTCGATTTTGAATGACCTTCTCTGATGATTGCCCCGATTTTTGAATTTCGGGGTCGTCTTTTCGGATAGCAAAGTTGGCTAACTTGCATAGATGCGAGAGAGAGGGAGATCAAAAAATGATCCAGCAGCCGACATCATGACATGATACATTGTACCCCCTCCAGGCCTCGGAATTCAAGTATTATATTTTTCCAAAGGCCCTATAAATAATAGAGACGCGTTTTCTGCAATGTTGACTCATTTTCGAAACTATTGAAGCATGAGCTTTCCAGGAATTTCTTTTAAAAATCATTCAAGGAGCTCATTGTATAATTTATTTCTCTCTTTTTTCTAAAACTAAATATCCCACTCTTTTGAAAACATTCTTCATTACTTCTGTGCATTTTCTCTTCTATTGCATGACGGCTTTGACTAATAACTAGTTTCATCACAAAGAACAATAGGAATTCAGAATAACTAAGCAATTTTGAAAGGTACCCAATAGATGGGGTAGATTCAACCACTCAAAAAAGTGGTTGAAGGTACCCCACTTCGTTCTGGTTGAGTCTACCCTTCCCTCACTTTTTGAACTAAGTGTGACTTGACCTTCAAAGAGAGCATGCAATCAGAAAAACTCAAGTTGTTCCTAAAACTAGAGTAAATTATGAATCTAATGATGCAGAGTTCATTCCAAAATACATATCCTGACATGTACAGCAGAGCAACAAAAATTATGATTTTACAAACCTTGCATCGCTAGAAAACACGTTTTAAACTGCAGCAAGCCACACAAATAAGCTGAAACCTCCAAAATACGGTTACAATGTCTTCTTCACTTTTTCTTCCTTTCGTAATTTTCTCAGCCCTAAAAACGTGCATGGTAGCGGACAAATCGCCAGTGGTTGAAGGTACCCCATGGTTGAAGGTAGCCGCCCTTCCCCTATTGTGTATTATAATTAAAAGTTAATTATGTTTTCCGTCGTATCAAGTTATAATTGCTATAAATTTATCATATAAGCTGACGACACTATAGGTCAACCACAGAAACTTTGCCTCCGTGTGGCGCCCCCTAGGTGGCGGATTTGCGAACTATCGATCGAGTCAACCTTCCATTGTGAAACCTTGACACGGAAATTGGAGCGGTGAGAATTTTGATGTTCGTGTAGTGGCTGCGCTGTGAACGTGTGCTCTCAAGTTCTTCCTCCCGAGGAGGGAAATCATGTCACTTTTGAGGGAAGAAATCCCCGAAAAATTATCGTACTCAGGGGAATCTGCTTGATGATAAGCGATGATAAGAGATAACTAGTTCTATTTTCTCCAGAAGAATGCGCCAAAGGGAGACAAAGTTTCTGTGGCAGACCTATAGCGCTCCGGGTGAGGGATTCACTGGAACTGTGACGTCACTACCTCAAGAGTGACTGGTGGGAAACCCAGGCCGATTCAAACTGTGCGTTTCGTTTTTTCGTTATATCTCCTACAATGATTTTTTTCGTTGGTATTGGAGGCTGAGGCACGTTACTTTTTAGCCATATTATTGAATGGTAGGGAAGATTTCCAAATCTAAAATCAATGCGAACTCCTATCAATGCGAACCTATACTGCCGTGCTAACGCAAAGTGCAGTAACTCCAAAAATATGAAAGTGGAGAAAACCCCAAAAAACCGTTTTTTTTTTTCTGGGCCACCAGTTAGAAATATGATGTTTTCGCAAACAGTGGCTTCATATGTTGGTATTGGCATCATATCATAGCAATTTGAAAAAAAATTTTTGTTTTAATGATTTCACATGTGGCTGGGCGGATACTGCATTTTGGCTTAGCTAATCACTCTCCATCACTACGCTAAATTGCAGTAACAGCCATGTAATTGGAGTTACTGCACTAAAGCTTACCATATTATACTGCCGTGCAGTAACTCAATATTTATGAAAGTGGAGAAAAATATTCAATTTTGTTTTTTCGCAAACAGTGGCGACATAATATTTTTTTCAAAACAGATGAATTTAAATCATATTCTTAACCAACCTCCTAAAAAACGCTGAAAATGTTACACAAGCGTTTTTTTATTTTTTCATAGGTATAGAGTAGTCATTTGGAGTAGTAGTTTGTCAATAAGAATATATTTTAGAAAAACAAATTCTGTACGACGTTTGGAAAGACGTGGTACCTAGAAAAATGGATTATGCGTCAAAAATTACTCGGAAAATATTAAATATTTTCACCTCCAGGGATCCTTCAAAATTCCCATTTGTAACCTCTTGAGGCAAATGCTGACACCGGTATGGAACGGCGGATGGACATTTCATTTTTGGAATCAATGTGTCATGAAACGGATATCGTCAAATACTGAGGCCGATCAGAATTTTCGACCTCCGACATGAAAAAATAGGTGTATTATTCCAATAATAATAAACGGCGATCAGAGAGAGGGTGAACTTTGACCTTTCATATGATGAATTACATAATATGTTATTATATTATCTAATATATAATATAATATGTTATAGATATTATCTAAGATACCCCCTAGGGGTATAACTCAAAACCGGCGAAATGTGGAGTTACTGCACTTTACGTTAGCACGGCAGTATAGGTATAGGTACATAATATGTACTATATTATAGTACATAGACTATGTACTATGTACTGTATGTACATATTATCAGTATCAAGTAGGTACATAATAATATTACGCTTCACGACGGTGGTAGAAAATTCTGATCGGCCTCAAAATTGGATATTATACGAGAAAAGATGTCTAGATGTTCAAGATGTCTAGATCTGTTATATTGGAGCTCCAGCTCGACGAGGAGGAGGTGGACCGAGGATGTTGGAAAAATTTGAGAAAAAAATCGCCTTAGCGAGTAGATGACGAGAAAAGTCTGAAAATACCAAAAACTTGGCTCAAAATGGCGAAAAAAATGGCTCAGTTGACAAAAATGTTGTGAAGAAGGGGGGCGGGGGCAGTGGGCGGTGTCCGCGATTCGCAAACGAACGCCAGTAAATGACACCAATCCCCCTGACGACCGTCTCTGCGGAGTTTGAAAGGTGGGGGAAAACTTTTCCCGGAAAAGGCGTTAATTTCGGCGGGGTTGACTGTAATGACGGGGAGACAAGTAGAGATGGGCGTTTCTTTCGAAAACAATGCTTCCTCTGCTTTGCAGACTCGGAAGCAATAACAGGGATCTCCTGTCATGGATAACATTGCCAATAGGTAGAGTCCCTCATTGGATGTTATAGTAGTGGTGGTTACTGCAGATTGTGTTTTTACTTTGGCTAGCCTGGGCTCACTTAGGGATGAACTCGCCAAACAAGAGATTTTATGCATTTTTCGTAGATTTCAAAGCGGCATTCGACTGTGTCTGCCACGACCTCTTGTTTCAAAAGCTCAGCCGCATTGGAGTCAGCAGGAGATTTATCGGGGTGTTGGAGTCCATGTATGCTCAAGCAACTGCTGCTGTGTGGAGTGAAAAGGGGATTAGCTACTAACTCTTTCCAAATTGAGCGAGGCATGAGACAGTTTTGCCTACTGAGTCAAGAATCAAGAATCAAGAATTTTTATTTGCCAAAGCCAAATAATGACAGAGCAAAAGTCAAAAGTTAGAACATACAGAATAAGCTGACTGGTTATAGAGCCGATTATATTGACTGTAATAATGGGAATGACAGAGAAAATAGCATCAACTCGACTGCAGATGTACAAAACAATGAATGGCCGTGCACAAGACAATGACAAGAAAATACATGACAAGACAATGAAGACTAATTCATCACAGGCCATTTGATCTTGAAAAATTCCTCTAGAGAATATAATTCTTCTTTTACCAGGTAAGACTTCACGTACTTATAGAAGGATTTAGCTGGTAAATCCCGAACATGGTGGGGTAGGGAGTTGAACAGACGGGAGCCCACCTGTATTGGGTCGTTCTGTTGGGCATGAGAGAGGCGGGTGAAAGGGATGATGACATCACCCCGGGAGCGAGTATTATGCTGGTGCGAGTCAGCAACCATGGGCAGACACGAAGAATTGGACTTTACATGGTTTAACACAACCAATACATAAGTGCTAGGAATAGTAAGAATTCCTAAACGAGTGAAAGAGCCCCTACAACTCTGACCCCATGATAGATTGGCCATTATTCTGATGACTCGCTTTTGAAGTTTAAATATGGTTAAAGCATGATTGGAATTGCCCCAAGCGATGATACAATAGGAGGCTCTACTGGCAAAGCAAGCATGATAAACCGAAAGCAGGACCTGGTCGGACACTATTCCTTTCAATCTCCTAACCATGTAAATAACGGATGATAACTTAGGTGACAATACCTCAACATGTGAAAGCCACGAGAGACGATTATCCACCATCAAGCCCAGGAAATTTACCGATTGGTCCAGGCGCCTGTTTAGACTGGGTTTTACTTTTGTTTAAAATGTTGTTAGAGTCTGGGTTTTACTTTTGTTTAAAATTAATTCATTGGCCGAGCACCAACTTTCGATAATCTTTGATCTGTTTAAAGAATCATGCCTAAGCTCAGTACATGAAGCTCCCCTCGCCAAGCTAGTTATATCATCAGCAAATAAAAATATTGTCTTCGAGTCTGGAAACTGATAAGCCAAGTCATTGATAAACATAAGGAAAAAACATGGACCTAGGATACTACCTTGTTTGACACCACAGGCAGGCGCGACTCGTGAGGGAGGCAGCGTCGCAACTGCACCCCCTCGATGCAGAAGGGCGAGAGGGGGGGCTACGTATTACCTACCTAATTAGTTACCTACCTAAAAATGAATCAAAACTCCTTGGCTCGAATATCTACTTAAGTTCGCGGAACATCTGAAAAGTCTGTGTTGATAGTACAATGATAACGGGAGCACTGCCCCTCTTGAGACGATTTTTTTGCATGGACCTTATGGAACAACGAACTAAGTGTGAAGCCAGAAATGTCGAAATGTGGGGCAGTTCTGGGCACTGCGCACACCCTTCCTTCTCACCATTCACCAGATGTTAAATCACCTCCACAATCAGTGTTGGCAGTCTTCGTTCATGGGCAGGGAATTTTCGTTTGTAATGAGGGACTTATTCAGGATCTAATCTGTCCCAAATCATGGAAAAAATACGGGCTTACTTTTGGAATATTTTGAAAACTTTTTGGTGTTGCTATATTACTTTGTATGGTATGAAATCATAAAATTTCGATCGACCAAGGTTTCTGATTTTTTCAGTTTTCCCACAAAGGTATTTTTTACCAGAAGCTACAGCAGTTGAGGGGATGGCATCAGGGGTTTTGTGTGCTTCCATGTTTTCTGGGAAGTGTTTTCTGAACTCGGTGATCTGCGTTGGGAGCAATAATATTTTCATAAAATATTATCACGAATCCGTGACTGCACCCCCTTGTTCTGCCATCACCAGTCGCGCCTGACCACAGGGTATAGCTACTTCCTGGGAAACACAACCGTTGAAGTAAACCACCTGCGACCACCCTTCAAGAAAGCTCTTGATGAACAAAACTGATTTATAAGTAAAACCATAGTGGTCGAGTTTTTTTTGAGAAGCAGGTAGTGCGGCACAAGATCAAAAGCCTTCGACAAATCGAAGAGGCTGAGCGAGGTGTGTTGTTTACTCTCTAATGCGGAGTATAACTGAGAAATCAATGAGATCACAGCTGTGGAAGTACCTCCTACGGCCTTTGCGAAAGCCAAACTGCTGAGTATGGAGCACATCATGGTCAACCAAATGCCCTAAAATTCTCCGCAACATGACCCCCTCCATAACCTTCACCAAAGTGGGCAACTTAGAGACCGGTCGAAAACCCTCGTACTCGGGAGATATAACAGTCTTCTTCAAGCAGTGGGGGAACCTACTATAGATGAAGCAGTTATTAATAAGAAATGTCAGCGGCTCAATGATGAGACTCGCCACTGACTTAAGCGCGCGCGAGTTTATGCCCAAGAAGTCCGTAGCGTTGCTGTTTCTGAGAGCCATAACGGACGCGAAGACTTCCTCCACCGATGCTGGATGAAAAGCAAATTCAACAGGCACACTGGGAGCACGACTTAGAAACTCATCAAACTCCTGAGCCGACGACGGGGAAGGACGCTGCTGGAAAACGCTAGCAAAAGAGTCACTGAAGCCTGAGCTATTCAGATTAGAATTCTGATAAGTTTTTCTAGATTTGTAATTCAGTACCTCATTTATCACCTCCCAGCAAACCTTGTGTTTATTTGAAGCTGAACTTATACGACTATCATTGAACTCGCGGGAAGCTCTGATCAATACGCTCCTAAACTTATTTCGACTCTCATTCGCTAATAATTTGAAGTCGGGATTTCCAGAGGAACGAGCTATGTCCCTAAAATGGTGGTAACGGTCCCGTAATTCCATGGATTCCCGAGTCAAGTGGTGGTATTTCGGCTGCCTCTTCTTTGAGGCCGGTTTAACCCGATGAGAAACCCAAGGACAGGCCACATCGAGGGCCGACAATAGAATCCTCAGAAACTCCTCTGTAGACGCCTCTACGTCATTGGCCTCATAAACTGGGAACCAAGAAACCAATGACAACTGATGGTACAGAGAGAGGATGTTTTCAGGTCTCATACGTCTGAAAAGATTAATGACGGGTTTCTGAGTAGGGATACGCTTGAATAAACGAAATTCAACTCCTTGTTGGTCACTCAACCCCACATTGCTTACTGCGGCTCTGTACCAGCCGACACCAAAATTGGTTATAATTAGGTTAAGTCCTTAGTTGTTTGCTCTTTTTCTGAATGATCTTGAGAACGTGCTCCCCTGTGGAGTGCCTGTAGAAGTTACTTGTTACCTACTGTAGCAAAGTTGCAAAGTTCTATCAGACTCTTGAAGTAGGTATGCTTACGACATTGTTATCTCGGCGGAGAGTATAAGGGATCTCCAGCATAATAGGTATTGATGCTCTCCAGGTTTACTGTGAGCAGTGGGAGCTTGAGGTGAATTAAATCAACAAATTTTGTTGAAATCCAAGATAATGGCATTTCGTAAAGGTGGACGGCTCAGGCGTCCAGAATCTTGGTCGTTTGGAGGTGAGCCTGTGGAGATTTTGGGATCCTATACATACCTTGGAGTGACCATGTCATGCCTATCTTTTGCTTCACATCTCGGGAAGAGAGCTGGATCTGCAAAGAATAGTATGGCCAGTACCTAGGTATGTACTTCCCTCTACTTTTTCAAATTTAATTTGGCAATAAGTAATTGCTTTTGAAACCATGCTGAATAGCAGCAAATAGCTAGAAAATCGAAAAATCTTATGATACTGAAAACGGTTTTTCGCACCTCCTGTAAAATTTGGTTTTTGCAGGAGGTGCAAAAAACCATATTATGTTCATATAATAATATTATATGAACATAATATGGTTTTTTGCACCTCCTGCAATAATATTATAATAATATTATTATCATACTGAGGTTTTTGGCTTTTTCAATTGGGATAATTAACCTCCTTCATTAATCAAATTCAGAATTCGATTAAATATCCATCTTCACAAAATTGTATAAACGTAAGATGTAATCATGTGAGTGGCCTTACCCTTACTCCGGGTTGTAATTAAGTTGTCTGTTAAATATATTTGGGCAGACCTCTGACAGACGAACTTAGCCACAGATTAAACTACTGTGGGCTTAGCCCACACCCATATCATCTATATTGACGTAGTATTGTGTAATTCTAATTCGTTCAAATACATGCTTTTCTTCTTCTTCTTCTTCTCTTCTTATAGTAGTGGTGGCAAGCATCATCGTCTAGCCATTGAGAAGTTCACTCCACCATGGTGGTACCGACCGAATCACTGTAAACTGAATTTGTAAAAAACTGGATTCACTTGGGCTAGTGGAAAATTTCAATGTCTTCTTCATGCTGCACAGTGTAATTACTTACCTAGTTAATCTTTTGGGTAGTAAGTAATGTGTGTTGTTCCATGATTTCCGTTCGGGGCCCTGGGAGTACCTTCGCTGTTGGCACAACCTTATCTTCACTCTCCGGGAGGACCTTGAGATACCTACTCGTACAAGGCGAAGGTAGACTGAAGTGCGACGAGCGTGATGAGGAACTCGGTCGGCTCGCACACCTTCACGCTCTTAGCTTTGGTCGTGGACGGAAACAGGGTAAGATATAGATACTCGTAACCCCGTCCATCACAATAATTGTGATGACGAATTATTCGTCATACGTTTCCCCTACTAGAGTTCGAAAAAGGTACAACGTGAAGGGTTTCTGTCGAGTGGAAATGGTAGAAATTGGATTTGAAATGGAAAAGCATCCTCTCGTGAGAAAGAGAAATATTTCCAGCTGATGAGCTTCCCTCCAACTCCTGGGTAAATAGCCAAATGCGAGGCTGGCACTAAACACCCTGACCAGCGCCTCCACCAGTCGGTCTGGCCCTTTCTGAAGAAGAATGGGGTAGATTCCACCTGGACCCGGCGACTTGTAGGGAAGAAAATCTGACAGAGCCCACTTCACGGCCCGGAAAGTCACGCACATTTTGGCAGCGGTCCAGTGGTCCCGGGTGGCCAGGCGTAGCCAGCCCTCCAGCTCCACCGGCCCTGCCGCCCCTCCTCGCCTCGGACTAAATAGTGTTTTGGAAATGTATTGGAAAACGATTATCGGGAGAATGGTGGGGAACATGAAATGTTCTCCACTAAGTATCTCGCAATCTGTTTTCCAACACATTTTTTCACGCTGAATCCAAATTTGAAATCGCATTTCCAAAACATCGTCACCCCTTTATTTTATCGAGGCTCAAAAGTTAGTTAATGATCACGGGAAAACAATTTGTAGAGAAGTCGCAGCTCTCAAACACTCGAGAAAAGCGGCCCGCCAGGCCGCAACGACCGCCCCCTCAGGGCGGAACGGCGGGGATTGGCTGGCGTAGCCTTAGTCATTTTAGGTATAACATTAATTTTTTATTTCATTTGAATGATAGGACAAATGCAGTCGGGGTAGGATAATTGAGGTGGCAAAGGGAGAATGTGGGGATATTTCGAGAGCAAGGGTGGGAATTTTACGACTAGGCTTCTAGCATCACTACTCCAGGTACTCCTGGTAAAAAAAATCTAGACATCTTGAAACAAAAAAATCGATTTAAATTGAATCGATTTTGAAGCGAAGTCTTTTATATTTAAATACGCACCCAGCTGGGGGGCCCCGCAGACCCCCCCCTATTCCTAGCTAAAAGGTCGGCAAAAAAAAGACTTCGCTTCAAAATTTCCCCGCCTCCTCCACCGTTGTAAGGTCCATGAAGCCCGTTCTGAGTACGTCTTTCCGACTTCCTTGACAGCGGCGGGTTGGAAGAGCCGAGACTCACGCGAGACTCACTATCACGAGACTCACGATTTTCACAAAGAGACTACCCGAGCGGCGAGAGGGAGGTCGTCCGTATGAAAGACTTCGCTTCAAAATGTTATAGGATCTGTTCGGGCAAAAACCCATAAACAGTTTTGGGTTATTCTGTGACTACAAATGTTGGAGACTAAAATGCGGATAGGCGTTCCTATAAATTGTTTATTCATTTTGAGTTTTGCCTAATTGCTCGACGAGTCTTAAGTAAAAGTAGGCAGTTGCAAGTTGAGACGCCGACTTAAGAAATATTAAATAAGATCATCGACGGTGCAAGAGTTTGGCTGCCCTATTTGACTACACACAAACGGGAAACCGCCACTTCCAAACGTCTGCGGATGTCCCTCGTAGCTCATCAGGCAGCCGTCGCTAAGAGGGAAGGGCTGATTGAGGACGTCGACGATTATAAGGGCGAGAGACGTCAACTACCAACGTACGTGGACTCGGCTTTAGAAACCGTCTTCGCGTAATAGTCTGAATTTCTTATCAGGCAACAGACACAGTGATAATATCACTATTATATTTACCAATGTATTTCAAATTGTGAGTAGGCCTCATCACGGCAGTAAGCAGCACGTACCTGCACGCCTTTTCTTGCCGTCCTCTGCAGACCTGCAGACCTGCGTTGTGGTTCTGGATTGTTTGCAGCCATCAGCGTTTTATGCCGGTTTTATCCTTTAATCACGGTGGCCGCCATCTGGAAAAGTCAGGGAAAACCTGGAAAAGTCAGGGAATGAAAAATTTCAGGAAAAGTCAGGGAAATCGGTCACAAGTCAGGGAAAAATTTTTGATTAAAAAAAAATCAAAAATTGTATTAAAATACGAATTTTGTTTGGTGACAAGTTTGTCCCTCTCTTCCGTCCCGAAAATGATGATAATTTTTGAATTTTGGTGGGAGCGACTTTGCCGGGTTTGTTTTCCCCTCACTCTTCATCCATGTTGCCCGCACAAGTTCAATGAGTTGGCGGAATTCCCGTTACAGATATAATATTCCCATTCACTCGAAGAAAAGTCCCACTTCATGCACCAATATCCCTCTCTTCATAATGGAATGTTCCACTTCACCCACGAAGTAACCTATCAATCTTTCACTTGGTATTTTGGTTCGAGATCTCTGTCCTTGTAATCATTACTAGTTAATTAAAAATATTTTTTTCTGTTCGGGTACGTACCCGAACCCTGCTTTTATTCGCAGAATCTGGCTTCTCGAAAATTATTTTTAGCTAGAAAAAATGTAGGGATAAATTATCGGGAAATCCGTTAAAAAACTGATGGGGAAGTAGGGAAAATTTTGAGCATATGATGGGGAAATCCGGGTTGGGAGCACCGGCAGGCGGCAGCACTGCAACACTGCCGAGTTGCACCTTGCTCCTGCTTCGTATGTTTATCAGCGTTGTTCCTTTTTCGTTCCACTCGTTCGCTCGTTTCGTATAGGTATTTTTGTTTTATTGTTTTGCTTCCGAGTCTGCGAAGCAGCGGAAGCCTTGTGTTCACTTTCGGGAGAAAAAAAATTTTTGTTGTCCAAATTCAAAATTTCCACTCGCATTTTGCGTTTCATAGCCTACTGAACAAATTTGGTTCCGTGTCTGTCGGTCTGTGGGTCTGTCGGTCTGTCCGCATTTCCTTGTTACAGCCATAATTTCCACAATTTTGAATGAATTTAGCTCAAATTTTGAGGGATTATGCGGATAAGGCTCCTTGAGGTCCCATACGAATTTCATCACAATTGAATCAGCGGTACGCTCTGCGCATGCGCTAACGTGAAATTCTTGAAACAGGCATAACTTTCTCAATTTTGATCGGATTTCAATCAAATTTTCAGGAATTGTGTGCGTATAGCGCTATATGGTACCCTGTTAGTTTCATCACGATTGAATCAGCGGTACGCTCAGCGCATGCGCGAACGTAATTTCCTTGCCACAGCCATAACTCCTACAATTTTGATCGGATTTCAATCAAATTTTCAGGAATTGTGTGGGTATAGCCCTAGATGGTTCCCTATCAGTTTCATCACGATTGAATCAGTGGTACTCCCTGCGCAGTTGTTACGTTCATTTTGAACTTGGCACGAGGAAGCTCATGTGCCATTGCCTTGGCAGTGTATTTATATTGCGTCTCCTCCAAGATGGGGAAGAATGCCTGATTCGAACCGCGTTGGCAGAAGGATCCAACATAATATTTCCTTGGCATATTATGCCAATTGGTTGGAGGCTGTCGAAGATAATATTTTTAGTGCGAAGTGTAAGTACTTTCGAACGAAGTTTCCCTTAGCAACATGGGTGTGAGAGCTCTCACAAGCCACATGGGGGGAAAAAAAACATCGTGAGGTGATGGCCATCATCGGAAATTTTTGCCCAATGCGCCATTCGGACTATTTTTGTCAAATAAATAGTTTTTAAAACGCAGTTTACTTATCTACTTTCCCTGGGTTTTAATTGTTTGGTGTAAAAATTTATGTATTTTCTAATCAACTTTCAATAACAAAAAAAAAAAAAAATCAAGCGATTAAAATTATCAGAATTAATAAAATGTCAGATTAAATTATTATTATTAATAATTAAATTATTAAAATCTCAGATTTTGAATAATTTCGGGTCTGGAAATTAGGTATTTTTGCAGGGAAAAGTCAGGGAATTAATTTTTCCCAGCTTGGCGGCCACCCTGTTTAATATTTTGTGTATTATTAGTATCCGATCTACTGGGATCAATAAAGCCTCACTCTCGGTTGCACATGGTCTGCTGAACTCGTTTTGAAACTCTGGGACATAGCACAATGTTAGAGGCCCCAATCCTCCAGGCGTGACCTGTTGGAGTGAGAAGAGGACCAATAGGACCAAATGTCTGACATTTAATGTCATTCCTCGCCAGGGCAGAGGTCTATCCCTTTCAACAGGGTGCGTGTCCCTACATCAAAGGTCGTAGCCCCCAAAAACGGCCTTGGACACACAACATGAACAAGTGAGTTTTTTCAGTAACGCACTGATAATCTAGAAGGCCGTGGCAATGACTTGGCCGCGACGTCACAGTAAAGCGGTAATTAGCAACTCAACCGCTCTGTCTTGTTATCGGTTAGGGGCACGAAGCCTGCGACCAGGGCACTCACGAGCGACTGAACAGAAGTGCAAGGAACAACAACAATGAAAAACAATTGTATCGTAGTTCGATCATGCCACTCTGTAGTTCCAGTTTTTTATAGGGACTCAAGTTGAAACGGATGAATTTTTTCACAAGATAAATAATAATGCCAATTCTAGCTAAGTGGCGGATCCAGAATTTAGTCGTTAGTAGGGTGTGGGAGGGGGCGTAACATACTTGGGGGCAAGTTACTTAAATCATACGCTAATAAGGTAAGCACTTTTTATTTTGAATACTGATACGAATTGTAGATTAGAGTACCAGTTTCCTTCCTCAGGATGTCACTCGACCCAAAAACCCAGCCACCACGTGAAGGTCAGCGTATATTAAGTGGGCCATGTTTATCTTAGTTTATGATTATTTTTATCTACCCCGTGAAGTGTTCAAGGCTCCGTATTTCCCAACGCGGGCTTTCACGCTTTGCTCGGCCTTTTTATTTGTATTTCTCAAGACCAGAGACCGATCTTTTGGTTTATTATTCTTGGAATAATACACCTATGTTTTCGCGACGCGGGTCGACGACTCCGATCGGCCTCAAAATTTGACATTATCCGTTTCAAGAGGTCTACATTCAAAATCCGAAATGTCCGTCCGCCGTACGCCGTCCGCCGTCCGCCGTCCAGGCCGTTTTGGGCAGTAGGAATTTTTTTAAAAATCTGAAATTTTGGCAAAATACTTGGTTTACCATCTAGTTGTGCCCGCAAGGTTTTCAGTCCGATCGCCCAAACCCGTGGGGCGCTATGGGGCTAAAATGGGGCTACCGAAGGTGGTTTTTGAAGGCTTTTGGCTATGGGATCGAGTCAGGTGTCGTTTTCGAAGTATTTTTGGACGTAGAATCCATTTTTGGGGGTCCCGGAACGATCCGATTTCACTGTGGCGTTCTATAGGGCTTTCATGGGGCTAAAAATGGGATTTTTGAAGGATCCCAAGAAGTTAAATATTTTTCGAGTAAAAATTAAAGAATTTTTGAAAAAACACATTTTTGAAAAAAAAATCCCCCCAAAAAATTTTTTTTGAAATATAAAAATCCAAAAAATTTTTTTAAAATTTTTTTTATTGACAGAATTAAATGTCTGTACAAGTAACCTAAATCACAGAATAATAAACCCTTGTGTAAAATTTGCAGCGTTTTTTTAAATTTCCTAAGGCCTTCTCACGGTTCAAAAGGCGCTCAGAACTTGCATTTCTGAACCAATTATATTTATTCTAACAGGTAACAACTTAACACACTAGTGTTATAGTGTGTTAATTATACATCATTTAATGATGTAAGTTATGTATTAAATGATTAAGTACGTCGTAATCGTCTATAAAAGAAAAACTAAAAAGGCTGCAAATTCTAAACAAGCGTTTATTATTCTCTGATACAGGTAACTTGTGCAGAAATTAATTCAGTCAATAAAAACAAAATTTCAAAAAATTTTTTTGCTTGGAAAATACGATCAAAAAAACAGATTTGACGTATTAAAAAAAAATCATATTTGATCTCCCGGGATCCTTCAAAAATCCCATTTGTAGTCCCATGAAAGCCCTATAGATCCCCATGGTGCAATCGGATCGTTCCGGGACCGCCAAAAATGGATTCTACGTCCAAAAATACTTCGAAAACGACACCTAACTCGATCCCATAGCCAAAAGCCTTCCAAAAAAAAACCTCCCGTAGTCCCATTTTACTCCCATAGCGCCCCGCGGGTTTGGGCGATTAGGCTGAAAACCTTGCGGTCACAACTAGATGGCCAACCGAGTATTTTGTCAAAAATTCAGATTTTTTAAAAATTCCTACTGCTCAAAACTGCTGGGACGGCGGATGGACATTTCGGTTTTGGTTTCTTATTCTTGGAACTAGCACTCAGGCACAAGGCCTCGCTTCGCTTGGCCGATCACCTTATCAGGCATCACCACTTTCTCGGAACCACTTAATCAGGCGGAAGGCTTCGCTTCGCTCAGCCACCCGCTTATTCGGATAGAAGGCATCGCTTCGCTCGGACGACCACTTTTTCGGTCAGGGGGGCTCGCTTTGCTCGCCCAAGTGACAGTCGCTCAATGCGCTAAATTCAACGGGCGTAAAATTGGCCGGGGAATAGAGAGAGTCGTCGTCTTCCCACACACCAGAATACCTTCTGGATATATATAAATATCTAGAATTAGCGTAGAATGAACAGTTTCCGAAAACCGACCCCCCCCCCCCCCCCCCCCCCAACAAAAGTTTCCCCGCCCTCTCAACCTCTCTAAGGCCCCTGGAACCCTCCGGTTCTCCCGTTCTGTCTGTCGTCCACCTCTTTCCGAGGTCCCTGACAGCGTCCCGTATTAAAGGTCAAACGCGCTCTGGATCTCTGGAAATCGTTCAAATTAAACTCGCCGTCTAAATTCGCTCATCGTTGGAACTCGTTGTTTCGGACACGGTATGCCTCCTCACCAGACCTGTGTCTCATGTCTTACAGGAACAAACGACAAGGTCTGGCCTGTGCATACGCCACCCCCTGCCTCACTACCAGGCCCGGCGCTTGTCCCCCAGCACCGACGTCAGCGCAAGATGTGCGACTCCGTGGCCAAGACCGATCACCCAACCACCAGTGTGCCATTACTTACCCACATGAACATTTAATTTCCCTTCAATTTTACCTGGCGCCCATGCAATGTACTTATTTCAAGTTATTTTCGCGCTTATGTTATTGCCGAAAATATTGTACAAACCCTCATCCCTGGCCCCTCCCACCAAGTCGGTATGGAGCATCATTCCCAACGACACATTCGCACCCCAACATGATCAGAACAACAAAACCCCCATTACCAGGTCATTTGCAGACGCATACGCTGCACGCATGAAGAGCATACGCTTCAACCACCCATGGGCGCACTTACTACCCGGCTAATCAATCCCCCATCCATCCAAGTCCCTCCCAAGAGAGAGATAACAAAGTCAGCCAGCTGGGGTTTTAATCCACTTCGCCTGCTGCCACGGCTCTGTGTGGACCCAGTAGATTATAGCATGACAGCGCCCTGTTGCCCACTTGTCTTATCATTCCTAATACCACCCAGTTGCCGCACCAGGCCAGGACGGTTTCCCCATGCCATGACGATCCCCAAAACCTGTCCCCGCCAGCTTTTCTGCTGGGAGGGGGAGTGTGATGTCACCATGGAATAGGTCCCCTTCTCCTACAAGGTGGGTGCATCTGATAAAGAGACACTCTCCCGTGGACCCTCGATGAGACGAGCCCCTTATTGACCACGTAGCGGTGAGTTAAATACATTACCCTATTTATTCCTACTAAATCGTCTATTTATTCTCCCGTAAGAATCCTCAGGATTATCCGTTTCAAGAGGTCTAGATTCCAAAACCGAAATTTCCGTCTGCCGTCCGGACCGTTTTGCGCAGTAGGAATTTATTAATTTTTTTATTTTTAATCTGAAATTTGGACAAACTACTCGGTTTCCATCTAGTACTAGATAGACAAAGTTGTGCCCGCAAGGTTTTCAGCCCGATCGCTCAAACCCGCGGGGCGCTATGGGGCTAAAATGGGGCTGCGGGAGGGTTTTTTTTTTTTAGGCTTTTGGCTATGGGATCGAGTTAGGTATCGTTTTCGAAGTATTATTGGACGTAAAATCCATTTTTTGGGAGCCCCGGAACGATCCGATTTGATGATTTATAAAACAGGACTAAGTCACTTGTTTAACTCAGGCCTCTGCTTTCCAGGTTACATCAGTGAAGGCATTGGGGTGGGGCTGGCTGCCGGAGTATTTCACTTCACTTTATTCGTCAATGAATTTATTCACACAATTACTTGGGCGCTCCCACTGATGGTTGCTAACTGCTGCTTAGCCCCCACCTTAAGGTAATTCATCAGTCCTCTTCCGTGAAAAGGGGCTCCATGATTACTGCGAAAGGAATCTGATTAAAGTCGTAAATCCAGAAGTGAGTCTTTCCGGAACCCCACCATCCTCGTGGGGCCCCTCGGCCGTCCATCTGTAAAACATGAGCGTTATTTCCAAGGAGACGGGTTAGAGAAGTTCCCTCATTTAAACTAGGGATGTTATGGTTGGAGAGGCGGGTAGGAGAGTGAGGGTTGAACTATGCGAAGGGTTGAAACGTGAATTGGGCAGATTAGGGTTGGCCCAGTACTGGATGTACCTACCAGATTAAACTAAAGAAACCATTTAGGAAATAAACAAACGGTGTGTACGATCTTTTCGGGGAAAACTGGTTAACTAAGGACGTTTGAACGGTTGAAGTAGGTCTTAGGTTCGGGATGTATCTTCTTGTTTCTGAAATACGTCATCGTCCACTTGGTCGCAGGAACAGCTGCGCACGACCCAACCCTTCACCGTCCAGGTCTTGGAGATGAGTATTGGGTGGAAATAGGGGTTGTTGAAATGGACGGGGGGTGTCGGAATGCCGGGGGGGTCAGACTTTCCATTCTCGGGGATTATTTCCCCTAGGGGTCGAAACTCTAGTTGAACAGAACGTATTTCCAGTTTTGAATTTGGACTAGTCTGCCGAGTGACCATGGCTCGATTACTGCTCAAAATTTGGATGTTACACTTTCGAATGTAGAAAAATCGTTCACATTTGAGACTGGCTAGGAAAATACTATCCCCACGCAAAACGTCACCACAGAAAAAAACGCTGCAAATTTTTCGCGGGTTTATTAATCTTTGATATAGGTAGGTTATTTTTGCAGAAATTTAATTCTGTACAGAATTAAAACGTGTTAATGAAATATTTTAAAAATTTATTTATTTTTTTCCAAAAAAGTTTTATTGATTTTTTTTTTCTTTCAAATTTTGTTCTTTTTTTTACTTGAAAAATATTTGACCTCCTGGGATCTTTCGAAAATCCCATCTGTAGCCCCATGTAAGCCCCATAGATTCCCACGGTGAAATCGGATCGATCCGGGATCCCCAAAAATGGATTCTACGTCCAAAAATACTTCGAAAACGACACCTGACTCGATCCCATAGCCGAAAGCCTTCAAAAAACCCCATCTGTAGCCCCATAGCGCCCCAAGGGTTTGGGCGATCGGGCTGAAAACCTTGCGGGCACAACTAGATGGCAACCCGAGTATTTTGTCAAAATTTTAGATTTAAAAAAAAATTTCTACTGCACAACACGGCCCGGACGGCGTACGGCGGATGGACATTTCGGTTTTGGAATTTAGACCACTTGAAACGGATAATGTCCAATTTTGAGGCCGATCGGAGTCGTCGACCTCCGTCGCGAAAACATAGGTGTATTATTCCAAGATTAATAAACCAAAATGACCCAGGCAAAGGTGTACGAAATGATTTTATGTGTTATTTTACGAAGGGCATTTGTCCAAAATGGCAATTTCGGTTTATCGTTCTTGGAATAATAAGCCGCAGGTAATCGCGATGGAGGTCGAAAATACTGATCGGCCTCAAAATTTGTCATTATACGTTTCACAGGGTGGCCGCCAAGCTGGGAAAAATTAATTCCCTGACTTTTCCCTGACTTTTCCCTGCAAAAATACCTAATTTCCAGACCCAAAATTATTCAAAATCTGAGATTTTAATAATTTAATTATTAATAATAATAGTTTAATCTGACATTTTATTAATTCTGATAATTTAAATCGCTTGATTTTTTTTTTTTTTTTTTTTTTTTTGTGTTATTGAAAGTTGATTAGAAAATACATACATTTTTACACCAAACAATCATGAGAATGGGGATATTATATCTGTAACGGGAATTCCGCCAACTCATTGAACTTGTGCGGGCAACATGGATGAAGAGTGAGGGGAAAACAAACCCGGCAAAGTCGCTCCCACCAAAATTCAAAAATTATCATCATTTTCGGGACGGAAGAGAGGGACAAACTTGTCACCAAACCAAATTCCTATTTTAATACAATTTTTGATTTTTTTTTTTTTTTTTATCAAAAATTTTGGGATGAAGGGATTGGCCTGCGCGCTCGGGATGGACTACAGCCCAGCAAATCAATCATGGGAGTCGACTTGTCAGCCATAATCACGAAGCTGCTGAATGAAGAGAATATGGCGAACAAAGAAGCTCTCACGTCTACGAAATCCTGAGATGAGGTCGACTGCCCGCTGGATCCCGAGTTGAATGTAAGAAGAGATGAATTACTTTCTGATGTATCTAATCTAAGATTTTTGTTTTACAATGTTTCGGGTTTGAATAATAAAATAAATGATTCTACGTTTCAACACTATATCGACTCATTTCATGTAGTGGCTCTTATTGAAACGCATGTTGTAGAAAATCAATATTCTCGTTTTGATGGTTGTTTTAATAATTTCAATGTTAGGTGGGTGGAAGCCAAGAAGACCAGTCTTTATGGAAGAGCTAGTGGTGGGATTATGGTGGCGACGATGTTAGGAATCCAAAATGTAGCTGTTAGAGAATTTGGAAATAGACTGGTTGTAAGGGTGGTGAGCTGTGGATCGCCGATTCATATTTTGCCGGTGTATCTCAATTGTAACCAGTGGGAGTCGGATTTCGGTGAGCTGGAGGCCTGGTTGGCGGATGGCGGGCTGCCTAACTTGGTTTTGGCGGGGGACTTGAATGTTCGAATTGGACTGGAACAGAACTTGGCAGAATTAACCGAAGTGGATATGGGAAATTTCAGTCCTCTTCGAAACTCAGAGGATGCCTGTCTGATTGATTGATTGATTGAAGAGCTTTATTTTACCATCAGGGGGGGTTAGGGCCATAAGGCCCTCTCTTCCACCTCCCCCTGAATAATTGTTGCATTACAATATAAATCCTTCTTGCAATCATCAATAGTAAATAAAAATAAGATCAAAATGAAATAAATCGTTTCTGACATAAATATCTTCTGTCCCTTGCATTCTTTCCTCAAAACTATCTTCTATCTCTTCATAGGAATAAATGTTCTCTAACATAAATAAATAAATAAATATCTTTTGCTTCAAATGTCTTTTCTTCACAAGAAATCTACTTATACTGCTTCATCAGTCTTTCCTTAAAGTTTTCTTTAAACGTTTCTACTTTTTTTGAAAGATCGAACAGATCCACGTTCTCGTTGTAGAGTCTCGACCCTTGCACCATAAATGATCGCTCGAGCATTGAAGTTCGATGGCGTGGGATGATGAGGACATTGTTCTTGTTACGCGTATCCCTCTGGTTCATGTAGGCAAACTTGCTGAAGAGGTAGGCAGGCTTGTGTGTCTTCAGCACCTTAAAGACAAGCACCGCAACATTAAGCCGCTTCCGTTCCCGTAGTTTGAGCCATCCAAGACGACGGTAGTGCGGAGTAACGTGCTCGTCAAGCCTCAACCTCAACGCAAAGCGCAGCGCCGCATTCTGCGCCTTCTGAAGCCGATCAAGTTCCTCACTCTTCAGGTCGCAGAGCGCAGCAGTGGCATAATCGAAGTGAGGAAGTATCAAGCTCCGTACGAGCTGGAGTCGGACATGGGTTGGAAAATCAATGGCCATCCTACGCAGTTGGTGGATCGCCCCAAAAACCGTACCACACGTTGCAGACGTCTGCTGTTCCCACGAAAGTGAATCCTGCATAATGACACCAAGGTTCTTCGCCGATTGAACGTATTCAAGAAGGGAACTCCTAAAGGCAACCCTCGGGACCGACTCCAAATTCACTTTGGCAAGAATTTTAGGGTAACCAATTATCATGGCCTTAGTTTTGTCCAAATTTAGGCACATCCCGTGTGACGAGCACCAGCTCACAATTCGCGCCAGGTCGGCACTCAAAACCTCCACAGCTTTACCTATGTCGTCCACACCGCAGGTTCGATACAGCTGGAGACATCTGAATGGGAGGGGGAAGAGATTCCTCGATTTGTGCGCTGATCACGGATTGGTTGTGCTGAACGGAAGATCCAGAAGCGATGGTGAAGGTAGACACACATTCATTGCGGCGCAGGGGACGTCTGTCTGCGACTTGGCTTGCGCTGCACTTGGCTCTCTCCCTTTGATCTCCGACTTTAGTGTGCTTGATGCCGGCTTTTCCGATCACAATGTTAAAAAAAAAATCCCTCTTCTGTTCGTCTTAAAAACATAGGGACGTGAGGCTCTTCTTCGTCCTTCTCTGACAATAAAAGGGCCACAACAATAACCTCGCTCGACTGAAGCTGGGGCCAAGGTAGGCGGTCTCTGGCCGCCGCCGCGGCCGCGCCTCTTTGAGAAACCACTCTTCCATAGCGCGGCGCGGCTGGCGGCTGAGTAGAAACATGACAAAATCGCGAGCCGCCGCCGCGGGCCGCAGACGCGTCAGGGAAATCCCACCTTAACGTTTTCTCGTTCCTTCTGATGCCAAGTTCAGCCACCATCTATGTACCTATAGACAAACCTCTTGAAACGGATAATGTAAAATTTTGAGGCCGATCGGAGTCGTCGATCTCCGGCGCGATTACATAGATGTACTATTCCAAGAATAATAAACCAACAAAACCAACACGGGGTGACGACTAGGCGCGACTCGTGAGGGAGGCAGCGTCGCAACTGCACCCCCTCGATGCAGAAGGGCGAGAGGGGGGGCTACCTATTACCTACCTAATTAGTTACCTACCTAAAAATGAATCAAAACTCGGCTCGAAAATCTACGCAAGTTCTTGTAGACCTTACATAGTTCGCGGAACGTCTGAAAAGCCTGTGTTGATAGTGCAATGATAACGGGAGCACTGCCCTTCTTGAGACGATTTTTTTGCATGGACCTTATGGAACAACGAACTAAGTGTGAAGCCAGAAATGTCGAAATGTGGGGCAGTTCTGGGCACTGCGCACACCCTTCCTTCTCACCATTCACCAGATGTTAAATCACCTCCACAATCAGTGTTGGCAGTCTTCGTTCATGGGCAGGGAATTTTCGTTTGTAATGAGGGACTTATTCAGGATCTAATCTGTCCCAAATCATGGAAAAAATAGGGGCTTACTTTTGAAATATTTTGAAAACTTTTTGGTGTTGCTATATTACTTTGTACGGTATGAAATCATAAAATTTCGATCGACCAAGGTTTCTGATTTTTTCAGTTTTCCCACAAAGGTATTTTTTACCAGAAGCTTCAGCAGTTGAGGGGATGGCATCAGGGGTTTAGTGTGCTTCCATGTTTTCTGGGAAGTGTTTTCTGAACTCGGTGATCTGCGTTTGTCTCATTTATAAGTGTTTTATTCGTTCGTTTCATTCGATCGTTTCATTGTTCATTTCATAAAGCGTTTGTTGGATAACTCCATTGATTTCATCTTGAGGGAGTTTTCCCGTTTAGGCGTGAGTGATAAGTGTGACATTCGCGACATGGGACGGCCAACCTCACCTTTACCAGGTTTGCAGCGTGTACCCAGGAAATGAAAGGAAACTGGTAATAGTTAATTGGAATTTTTAAACAAACAAATAAATAAATAAATAATGAACTATAGCAAATCTTGATAGTAGGTACTTTTTATCTGTGTTGGGTGTAGGGTTGCCAACCGTCCTCCCCCGGGGAGGACAGTCCTCCCTTTTGGTCATCTGTCCTCCCGAAACCCGGGACTTCGGGAGGACGCTCAAATGTCCTCCCTTTTCTGTTTGTGGATTGATGTTTCTTCAACAAACAATATTGTAAGGAATCCGGTACAACTCAACGTCTTTTATTCCCAACTATTTGTAACTCAACACACACACTACTTGTCAGTAACGGTCCATATGTTTCTTCTCGCCCACTCAACAACCCCTCATAACTACTCGAGCCGCCCTACACCATTCCCTCCTCTTCAAGAAATGGCCTGTAGGGTTCTGTTGAGCCGGTGCAGCTGGGAGGAGAAGGAGAAAGACGTAGAAGAAGGACACTCAACTCCTTGAGCCTCCTATATCGCCACCATCGTTTGATGGCGTTTGGCCATGGCCTCAGCTCTTCGGCCGAACTGTTCTCAGCCATCTCTTCTCCCCATTGGTCCGGCTTCCTCCTCGAGCTCCTGACCTCGTTCGCGTCTCTTCTTTTCTGGTCGTTTGCATATTGGCCTCCTTAAAAAACGACGACCACTTGACGGCCTACGACGAAGACAACGACCACTTGACGATGTCCATGGCGCCTGTTCGAGCGGTATGGCACCCAGTTGTCATGCTCCGAGTCCTGAGGTTCGCCCAGCAGATCGTCGCCAAAATCATCCACGCTGGCCTCCTTGCAGTTCTCGTCCTTGGAACCAACTGACGTTGACGAGCTGCAGGGGACTATGCGTTCAGAGTCGTTTGTCATCTTGGAGGTTGGCTCTTCGCGACCATCGGGTGAGCGGCTTGGCTTCGTCGCACGTTTTTCGCTCAGCGTTCTCTCCCTGAAGATTGGTATGACAAGCGGTGTTGCAGTACGGGTTTCCTCTATCTTCTCTTCCAGTTCGTCTTCTCTCTCAACCGTCTCTGACTCGCCTGCCTCTATCTTCGACTCTATCTGACTCGAGCCGCCCTACAATATTATCTAGCTTCACTCACAATACGACAGTGATGTTGAGGAAGACCCAAAGTGTTCGAAGGCTTGAACTTCTAAAAGTGCGTGTTATTTCAACTTGTTGTGGGAGAAGGATTACCTATGGGCGCGGGTAGATAAGGTAAATCCCAAAAAAAGCGTACCTATTGCTCCTTTTGCAAGGAATCGTTCATTATAAAATATGGTGGAATAAGCTCTTTGAAACGCCATGCCTCCAAACAAACTCATAAAAGTAATGCTTCTGCCGTCATACAGAATAAAACGTTGGCATGCTTTATGTCCAGACCGACATGCACTCCTGAAACTGAGAAAATCGTTGCCGCTGACAAAATTGTATCATGGGCTGTTAAATAGTGGAAGCTATTTAGCTACGGGAGGGTTTTTTGAAGGCTTTTGGCTATGGGATCGAGTTAGTGTCGTTTTGTTTCGTTGCCGGGGTCCCAGAACGATCCGGTTTCACCGTGGGGATCTATATATTTTTAAGGATCCCAGGAGGTCACATATTTTCCGAGTAATTTTGGACATAATCCATTTTTCGAGGATCTCGATTCCCTTTCTTGTTCGTGTTAGTTGATGGGATTTTTCTCGTTTAACATAAATAAAATTCCCTTTATATATCTCAAAATTTTGTTTGTGTTTTGAAATTTTTCATCTACGTTGTTCGTGTTTGAACGTTCCCGCAAAAGAGGGAAAGGAGCATTTTGAAAAGTTAAACTTACAATGTAAAATTTATCATCGGTGATATCCAAATTAAGACGTTCGTCATGTGTTTGAAGTACGACAATCAATACCTGAATATTTGAATGCAGGCATGCATTTATGAAAATACAAACTGTGTAAAAAATACAAAAATACTTAATTTAATTATTTAATGATTTTACGAAGAGTGATGCATTATAATCTAGTTCCTTTCTGCATTTCATGAGCATTATTATTTCTGAGTTCCTAGCTTAATACTTATTGAGTGTTCTACCTAAGTCAATACCTACCTAGTTTGGTTTAATACCTACAACTCTGTATTTTCAAACATAAGTAAACTTGTTTTGTCTTTTTTTGTAATCAGTTAATTTTTATTCCGGCCCTTCGTACGTTAGAACAATTATTTTCATTTGATAATGAATTTGTAAAACTAATAATATATTGCAAAATTTGCAATATATTTTATATTTAATATCAATCTTGGAGTGGATGTCCTCCCTTTTTACACGGTGTCCTCCCCAATTTTTCCAAGCGTCCTCCCGAACAGAATTTTGGAGTTGGCAACCCTAGTTGGGTGCAATAATATTTTCATAAAATATTATCACGAATCCGTGACTGCACCCCCTTGTTCTGCCATCACCAGTCGCGCCTGGTGACTAGTCAATGACAATATCGATATTGTTGATCAAAATTATTTTTCGTTCAAATGAACAGTGACCGAATTGTTGCTAATGATAAGATTGTGGAGAAAACGTGTAAATACTCGTACAAATGAACTGTGTATTTAATAAACGTCCAAAATCACCTGTTAAAACATTTTCAAATGTGGGGGAGATCACTAAAACACGAATATCAAGAACAATCTAACAGGAAGTGGTAACAAGTCACAAAAGGTGGTCAGGAATAACCGCAAAATAGGCAACCGTTGAGAACATGAAAAGGTGACGTCAAAACTTTCCCAAATATTAAGAACACAATATCTGATAATCCAAGTTGGATTTCAATTTTTCCAATTTCATTTTTAGGAATACGTTTCACGTTACTACGTGAAATTTCCAAAAAGAAACGACTTTTAGTAACGAAAGTTTAGTAACAGGAAACAGGTCGCTTCTAAGAGTGTAAAATGAACGGCGTTGTGTACGTAATTAACATTAAAACATGAAAAACAGGCGCTTTTTGGAAGGAGCAATAAACATTGGTGTACTTTAAAAGAGTACTTGATAAATAAATTGTAGTGACGTAATAACAAAATAATTGAGCCTCCCGAAGAGAGGTCGTCAAGTTAGGGGAATTGAAAATCATGGCCTGAAAGGGTCAACGTCAATAACATCGTATTAGATCTCTTAGAACAGTTGTCATATAAAAGAACAAATTAAAAAGAAAAAAGGCGAAGCCTTTTATGGTTGTCTTTTAGGACACCAACTTGCTCATTTAAATCCAAGTCACAGCACTAACATGATGGTCTGAGGCGCCTCATAAAGGGCTCAACCTAATTTAAAAGTAACACTTAAACACTTAACTAACAAACAAGGATTTTTTTCAATATCACATTTAGGCCATAATAAACTTTGAGTCTTTCGACGAGGGGACACTGGGAGTGGGAAATATTCGATGGGCGGAGACAAATTAGAATATCTGGATTCGATTGTTGCCGAAGTCCACGACGGCGATTTTGCCATCTGAAGTGACACAGACGCCGGACGGGCGGTCGAACTGGCCGGGTCCACTACCGGGGGAGCCGAACTGGCAGATGTAGAGGCCGTTGCGGTCGAAGATTTGGATCCGGTCGTTGCGGGAATCGGCCACAACGACATTCCCTGTAACGTCAATAACACGAGTATGAATAATTCATTCAATAATTCATTTCAATTATTGGAAATCGACAGCATGGCGGACTGCTGAGTCAAGAGGGAAAAGCTGTTGGAACTTTGGAAGACGCAGTTGAAATGGAGCGAGTATCTCGGCCGAGTCGAGTCCACTTAACGGTTAAAACACAATGATTCCTGATTTGATTTGTTAAGTGTTATGTGTTTTCTCGAAATTTTGGCCCGTGTGCCCTTAATCCTAGTTATGGTGTAAACCATGCCTAAGATGGCTCCCGCCAGTTGATGCATCTCTCCTCATAAGATACATAGGTACATACATAAAGAATCATGTTTGTTCACAGAGAAATACCGATACTTTCGCAGGCACGATCTCAGGGCAGTGCGGAGTACCTTCATCTGATTGGCCGTTTTATTATCAGAGCCTAATTATGTTCATTTCTAGTCTATCTAGTTCTGGTCTAGTGGGAAACTTTCCCTGTTCCAGTGAAATCTACAAAACCACAGTGGAAAAAAAAGAAATAATTTGAGATAATAGTGTTTTATTTCATACTACTAGCACTCAGACATAAGGCCTCGCTTCGCTCGGCCGACCACGTTTTCGGACAGGGGGTGCTCGCTTCACTCGCCCAAGTGACAGTCGCTCAATGCGCCAATATTGGCCGGGTAAATAATAACGAAGACGATAAAATCGTCTTCACACACACACCAGAAGGGTGTAGAATGAACCAATTCCCAAAACATCCCTCCAAAGTTTCCCCGCCTCTCCACCTTTCCAAGGTCCCTGGCACCCTCCCAAGACACATGGCTGACGCGCGCGGGATCTGTTCAAATCGTTCAAAATAAACTCTAAATTCGCCGATTGTTGGAATTCGTTTTTTCGGGACTTCGTATTAAAATTCGGATCTCTAGGTAGGACACAGAGGAAACGCCGACTCAATCAGACAGTAAATAACGAAGATAGGAGGAGTTGCGTGGATTTGCGCTCATCGAAAATTTCGCTCAACCCGCTTATCTGACGTAAAATTGACCGAGGAATCCAAATTCGCCAAAAAATTTAGGGGTTCCCATTTAAAATAAGAATTTTGGGCGCAAATGAGCATATTTGCGCGCATCTCGGGGGTGGGTGGTGGGGGGCTCAACCCCCCTAAGGACACTTAAACGGGACGCCGAACCCATAGAAATACGCTGTAAATTTTACACAAGGGTTTATTAGTCTTTGATATAGGTTACTTCGTTTTGTTTTTTACTTGAAAAATATTTGCCCTCCTGGGATCTTTCAAAAATCCCATTTGTAGCCCCATGAAAGCTCTATAGATCGCAACAGTGAAATCGGATCGCTGCGGGACCCCAAAAAATGGATTCTACGTCCAAAAATACTTCGAAAACGACACCTGACTCGATCCCATAGCCAAAAGCCTTCAAAAACACCCTTCTTTAGCCCCATAGCGTCCCACGGGTTTGGGCGATCGGGCTGAAAACCTTGCGGGCACAACTAGATGGTAAACCGAGTATCTATATCACTAATTCTCACCGTGTGTGTGGCTGGGTATGTCAATCGCCTACTCTGACTAAACGGTAAGCCGTAAAAATACGGTCGGGCGAGATGATAGGAAAAATCGCCGCATTTTTACGACTTACCGTTTAGGAGGAGAAGGCGATTGACATACCCAGCCACACACACGGTGAGAATTAGTGATATAGATTATTTCGGAGGAGAAGGGTTGTGCCATCTTCCGCCAGCCAAATACATGGTGAGAATTAGTGGTACAGGTAGATACAGTTTGGGAATTCAGGAATATCTCCAGTTGAGCGATCAACATAAAATTTATCCCAGTCGTTTAGATGGCTTGATTTAGTTAAAATTAAATAAAATTTTCAAAGGACAAGGTCATAGAAATGGGGAAATGCGGTCGAGCATTAGAATAGTAACAAACAAGGTACTCAGTGCGATTAACAATGAGAAATCAGATGCTGAACCGAGAAAATGAGAGACAATTTTGGTTAGTTAATAAACATTCCTCGCAATAATGTCAGAAGTGATTCATGAAAGGTACCTAACGTCACTTAATTTTAAGTACCTAGTGAAAATATGGCATATTGAATTCAGCCTGCTCCCCATCAAAGCTAATCTGCCAGAGGTCACTCACACGAAAAATATAAAGTGTGCTTAAAAAAGTATTAGGTTTTGTTATGTTGGTGGCCATGAATACGGTCTGTAGCGACGAATGAACGGCCAATGCGAGCCCGTCCTGAGATACCCAATCCCTCACTTTAACTCAAATCTGAAAGTTCCAAAGTGTCCAGGGAATTTGAATTACACCGTAGGAGCGTACACCTCACTGCTACTGCTTCATATGATGAAGTTCAGAAAAAAATGTTTGTCCAGGTGCCCATTGATGCACATTTGTTCCCTCGCCCTTTGTGTGTATTGGATCGGCCCAAGTCAACTGGTTGCAGAAGGCTTCAAAACAATCTACAAGGGAAAATGGAAGATATACTCACGAAAAATGCGGCAAAGTGCTATCTGAGGCTAACTTGGACCAACCATACCGTCCGACCACGATTACATTGCAGATTTTTCCGGCCCTACACCAAATAGAGGGAGAGCGGCCCGTCCTCGGCGTACTATACTATCCCGAAAACATCCCTTCTACGGCCTATGGTAATGCGCTGTGTATAACGGTCTGGAGCCCCCCCCCCCCCCCCTACGGGTGGCATGGTGGGGACACAAAAAAATCGGCAGTATAATACCACGAAATTCAAGCGACTGTTTTCCAACACTGCATTCGAAAAACAGCTCACAAAGAAACTCTTTTCTTTTAGCTAAAATGTTCTTACAAAAGGATATGAGAGCAACATGCAAGGAAATCATATAAGAGAAAGCATGACGGTGAGCAAAGTTTCAATACCTATGGCCAAACATGTAGGTGAAAGTCACCGAGTTTTTAGCAGAATCCTCGGGGAGCGCTAAACAACCCTCAGCTGATTTCTGTATCCCCAGGATTGCAGCAAGGTGTTAGTTCGCCTCAGATAGCAGCGAATCGGACTTTTGTCATCTTTGGTTTGTTCGTGACTATCTCAAGACAAGATGGGAGTCTGATGGTGCAGAGGTGCTGATCCAAGAAAGGGTTTGGCGATAATATGGAAGAAGCTGAGGGGTCACATTTATCCCCAACCCTTTCTTGGTTTGTTTTTCCCAAAAATGAACGGGCGAGTTCCCGAGCTTAAAGACTAATTACTTTAATGGAGGTCGATTGACCAAGTCCACCCAAATTTATTAAAGTAAATTTTACCTAAGTGCGTTGGGGTGTTCTTAGGAGGTGCTTCGGGTGAATAAAAACTACCCTTCCATATGTGTCCCAAGCTTTCGACTGTATTCAGTCATCTTCACAGGGTTATATACTTAGTTTATAAAACACGATGACGTCACGAGCTCCTCGCCCCAGTCATCGGGCGCCGCCTGGGTTGTGGTGTCGGGCATAGATTGTTGATTGCAAAATTTGCAATATTTAATAGATCTTTGTGCTGTTGTGGTATATTGAATGATGGGGTGAAGTTACATTGCTGTTGGGTTATCGGATGCGGTGCGGCGGTTGGACGGGGTAGTTTTAGTGGGGAAAATAAAATTAATTTATACAGAATTACGAAAATTGAGTGCAAAATTTGAAGGGGGGACGTTAGCGTGAGATTCGGCTTTGGGAGGTGACCCGAAGCACCTCCTAAGAACACCCCAACGCACTTAGGCCAGCACAGCCAAGGAGGATGTCAAACAGATCAACTATTCAGTAAATTTTACTATAAAACATTTTAACTACCTTCGGAATCGACGGCTATCCCTTGTGGGCGCAGGAACTCCTTGGGCATAATACCCTCACAACCCATGTACTTGGCTGCTTTGAACTCGTTGTCGACAGCAACCAGCCGGTGATTGTTAAAATCACTAATCAAGAGTTCATCTGCAAATAATTACGTTTAGTTAAAAGTTGTAGCGACATAATATTATGATTATACCGAAGATTGACATGGAATGTTCACAGTTGTTGAATATGAAGACACTTAGGGTTATGGGAAACATGTGGATTTTTTTTTAACGTGAATTATTAACGAGGTACGTAAATCCACTCCCTTCTTGGTAAAAACGTTTTTTTAACAATTTCGGTCAACTTGTTTCATGTTTCCCAATTGAATGTTGTAACCTTAGCGATTGAGTTCTCCATGTGTCCCGCCGAGTGAGAGTAGACATCATGGCCGTACTTCTTGCATCAAAGCCACACAACGCCACAAGGAGCACACCTTCAGTCCAACGCTTTTGTAACTAATTGTTGGAAACGTTCGTTGATCCCTCACGCTCATAGCTTCCGCCATCATAATAATATTATGATATTATTGGGCTGATGCACCACTAACGGATGTGAGGGATACCATAGTAGGTAAACTCAACAAGTTAATTTACGCGGATCACCCTGATGTTTTCAAGTTTCTGAGTGCCTTGCAGCAAGTAAAATTTGACGCGGAGGTGAAAATCCGTTCAGCGTTGACTCCAAAGCTAGTAAAAAACCCACGAAATGCTGCATTCATCCTCTAGCAGATAGCGGACTACAAAAATAAAATGATTTCCCGTTTAGAAATATATCTCGATCTTGTATCTCGCAGTGAGATGCCTCCAATGAATAGGTAAATAAGGGGAGTGACCGGGGCAAACCCTAACATACATTTTGGTGGCTTGTTGAGAATGGCGCTCAGGGATGTGGTCCAGTTCGCCTCTACGTGGTACACCCTGGGTAACACAAAACGAACTGGAACACATTGGGTATTTCATTTTCCTTGACTAGGACGCATGGGGTACAATTAAGCTGCCGCGGGACGCATGGGGTAAAACCCTAACTTGGCAGTAAATGAATTAAAAACAGACGTGCACATAGATCCTTTAATCGCTAGAGCTTCCACATATCACTGCAAATGGGGTCAAAACTCTACTTGCAAATCCGTTTTTTGCAATAATATTTTACACAAGGGTTTATTATTCTTCGATACACGATAATGTGCAACAGTTCTGTGTCAATAAGAAAATATTTTTGAAAAAATGATTCTTTTTTTTTCTGTAGTTACAATGTTTGGACAGACGTAGGACCTCGAAAAATGGGATATGCGTCCAAAATTTTTCGGAAAAAGACATCTCATTCGACTTTCTGGGATCCTTCAAAAATTCCATTGGTAGCCGTGAAAG
Source organism: Pilophorus perplexus (assembly GCA_955831195.1). NCBI lineage: Eukaryota > Metazoa > Arthropoda > Insecta > Hemiptera > Miridae > Pilophorus > Pilophorus perplexus. Next base: position 39,352,155 of record OY037007.1, read on the forward strand.
CCCCATAGATCCCCACGGTGAAATCGGATCGTTCTGGGACCCCCAAAAATACTTCAAAAACGCCACTTAACTCAACCTCCTCCTAGCCCCATTTCAGCCCCACGGGTTTGGGCGATCGGGCTGAAAACCTTGCGGGGACAACTAGATGGTTAACCGAGTATTTTGTCGAAATTTCAGATCCTTAAAAAAACTCCAACTGTCCAAGACGGCCTGGACGGCGCGCCATTTTGTTTTCAGAATCTACGTGTTATGAAACGGATAATGCCAAATCTTGAATTCCTTTGCGACAAATAAAACTCAGGTGCTCACGAAGCTCGTAAATTGGAATTTCCGCCTGGTCTGTGGAGAGTTCACGGCTGAGGTACTCGTACAGAGTTGGAGCGGGAAACAGATTCTCGTACGTTTGATTTGGACTACTTTCCGTCGGGGATCCGAGTGAAATATTGATTTGGGACTTCTATTGAATCCTCGGTAAATGATTCCGACAGGACCCGGACAACAATATTCCGCGAGCTACTTACTACCTACCTACTGAATTTTGAGTAGGGCGTTCAACATTCAGTAGGTAGGTAGTAGCTCGCGAAATGTAATTTATGTGTGTAATTATTACACACATAAATCCGTGTGAACTTCCACCACATTGAACATTTATTTACCTTCTGGGGTAAAAGTAACCCCGCGGGGGGTGTCAAAACATTTGCAATCTCGACCGAAGTTTTCGATGCCGAATTTCCTCATGAATACGCCCATCCTGTTGAAAAGCTGGATTCGATGGTTTCGGGTGTCAGATATGGCTATTTCGTCTAAAACGATAAAATAGTGCCAACTTAACATCTGCGATACAGTTTCAACTACTTCTACACGAACGGAGTTTCCCCTAGAAAACTAGTTAACTCCGAAACAAAGAAGGCTTGCAATATTATCAAATAAAATTATTTACTTCTTGAATTCACTGCCACATCCCAGGGGTAATGAAACTGACCGTCACGAGTTCCTTCGCCTCCGAACATGAATATGAACTTGCCATTCTTAGTGAACACTTGAATTCGGTGGTTGTCCTTGTCGACAACGATAATCCTCCCAAAATGGTCCACAGTCACGCCGGCGGGACGGTTGAAAGTGCCGCCCTCCTAGAACAGAGAAATAAAATGCAAATAACGATCCGCCTTATTATTTTATTTTTTTTATGGAAAAAAAAGAAGGTACTTTTTAACCAAGTTCGCCATCGGGCATTTCCAAAAACATACCTTTTTACCGAACGTTCCGAATGTACGCAAAAACTTGCCGTCGGGGGAGAAAATCTGAATGCGGTTGTTACTCCTGTCGGCGACTATGTAGTTCCCTTCTTGATCGCAACACACTCCCCATGGACGGCAAAGCTCACCGTCTCCCTGGCCCGAAGAGCCTGAAGATGCATCGAAACGTATACGTTGTTAGTATACTAACAACACAACGAGCTTTCACACAATTTGCATGTATTTTAGATTTTGAAGTTTACCCTACCGTTCTAATATACGGCTAAAAAGTAAGATGCACACTGTGCATTGCCTCCAATACAAATGAAAAACAAAAAAATCATTGAAGGAGATATAACGAAAGTACGCGGCAAATTTTGCACAAGGGTTTTATTTGTCTTAGATTTAGGTTAATTGCGCATATATTAATTCTGTGTCACTTAGAAAATACCTATACACATTTAAAAATAAAAAATAAATAAAACCTTTTTTTTTGTCCGGATTTTATTTGTCCGATGGACAGATGTAGGACCTTGAAAATTACTCGGAAAACGACTCCTGGGATCTTTCAAAATTCCATTTGTAGCCCCATGAAAGCCCCATACACCGAGATGGGCAAAATGTAGTTACAGCTAGGTAATAACAGCTGCAGCTACAGCTACTTCCATAAAACGTAATTGCAGCTATTAACTACAGCTTGTAGTTTGTAGCTGCAATCGAACAGCTACTGTCTCGAGATTCCGATTCTGTGAGTGATAGTTACGTCAATATTAGCTATGAACTCGATTGCGACTTGGTGGATATCTACTATTTTCCAGGTACTTCTAGCGGTCGGAAAATTTTGGAAAAAAATTTTGTTTGTGCGAGTATATGAAGAGGAAAGTCGCTCCAGGTGGTGCATCTGAGCTAAGAAAATAGGTCAAAAAGAATCCTGTCACTTACATCCAGCATTTCTTTAAGAAAAAAATATATATGTATTATGTAAAGCGAGCAGAAGGGGTCTGAGGCCAGGGGGATACAGTTGGGGGTTGGCTGGCTTTAACCAGCAGGGTGTGGCCCCCTAGTACCTAACATGTACACCATACGACGGTGGAGAACTCGAGGATTGGCCGGTCCAGGGAAAGGTAGAGCAGTATAAGGATCCCAATACGCTTGAAGTCCCGTGAAGTTCTCCAGACGAAACCAAGCATCCTATCCTTGGCCAACAACCCAATAATATGTGCAACGAACGACAGTTTTTGGTCCAGCAACACCCTACGATCCTGGACGACTTTGACTCTCTCCAAGTGGCAAGTACCGATCAGCTGGGTCAGTGACGTCGTTTGGTAACGAAGGTGCTACCAACCTCGGCGGGCTGCCGAAGTTGTTACTAGTGTTGCCATCTGGCAGCCCATCACAACGAACGCTATCGAATCACCGTCAATCTGATGAAATAAGACGTTAAACTATAAGTACCTATAATATAATATATTATTCAGAACTAGCTGACCCGGCGCGCTTCGCTACACTAAATAAAAATAGAATTTTGGCAGAATTTGAATGAAAAGTCAAATCAGTCTATTCAATCCAATTTATTCAATAAAAACATTTTTACTATATCACATCGTAATTCACTATGAATCTGGAATCAAGGAATCTGTTATGTAGAATTTTTGTTTTTTTAGTAATTATTTTATTATTTATCTCAATACAGTGTGGTAAACTATATTTTTTGTTTTTCCGTCTCGTGCATGAATAAATAAATTTTGTGGTAATCCGACCCTTGAACAGGCCACGTATAATTGGCCATGTGAAAAACATGGTTCTTCTAAATTGATGCCGCAGACTTGGAGCGTCTGTCCTTGCGATTTGTTGATGCTCATTGCAAATGCAAGGCGGATAGGAAACTGTAAACGTTTGAATTCGAATGGCATGTCTGTTGGAATCATTGGAATTCTTGGTATCAACACATTTTCACCTTTTTCTTTGCTAGTCAATATCGTGGCCTCAATCAAATATCAAATAAATACTCATAAAATTCGCGTGGCTCGCAAAAAATACTCGTACCCGCCTACCGACGATCTTCGAATAACTTGCGAACGGGTTATCGCACAGAAATCGTTTTGTGCTCGTTGAAATCAGGGTGAAAAGCTCGTTTTAACAGACGTAGTTTCGTTCTAAACCGACGACAAAAGTTGTACCGGGTTTCGGAGTTTCGAAAATTTTCCTAGCGATCCCTAGTAACGACGCTATTTGACCCGTCTCTCGCTGCGAAGGAAAGCTCCGTTCGCGATGAAGGAAGTGACCGATTTTGTAGAAACTTCTTTAAAACCATCTACGATGCTTCACAAACATATCCATACAATTTGGTGCCAAACACTCAACTGGTTTTCAAGTAGCGAGTCCTCAAAGATTTGGCAGTCATTTTTATAGATATAGATATTATTCTGAATTATTTATTCACTTTATCAAATGATAAACCTTCGTAAATTCCTTCTACAAGCTGTACACACTAGCGCCCCAAGTGAGAGCTTTGCCTTGTTTGTGACGTACATTGGTTAACTCAGCCTCGCGGACAGACCCGCCAAAAATCGAACTGCACTACTCGTTTTTTGCTCTTCTCTCCTTCAACAATTAAAAAAACTGATTTCAGTGTTTCTATAACATATTATGTTATAGCATATAACATATTATGCTTCGGTCCTACAATACAACGGTAGGGTTACATTTAAAATTGTAAGTTTATCCAATTTCCCCATTCCCCGTCACTTTCACGATTTGTGCTTTTTGAAAGGATTTTTATTCTATTTTTAATCTAAATGCCGCGAGTTTCCCTACGTGAAAACACCATCGGTGACGCTCCTCAAATCTGCTTGGTTGGCAGCACTCTCTGCCATGTGTTGTGACGTCACGATTCCTCCATGGCCGTGTGCCCCTGCTTTTGTCAAACTCCGTCATTTTCGTTTAATTATCTAAATTTTCTGCAAGCGATTTCAGGCGGCTGACTATTGTTTTCCTTATTTTCTCATGAAGTACTTACAGAAAATTGAAAGAAATAAAACCATGCAAATTGCCCATTAAGGGAATTGAAAAAGGCAAACTCACCGATGATTAACTTGGGGCGACCTGCTTCCATGTAATTGCCCCTTGGAGCTTGGAGCTCACGATTATCCGGCATCGACAAAGTCACACGCTCGGCAGGCTTTGGCTGTACATCAGATGCCGACGCTGTCTGGTTGGTCCTTTCATTAGCCACTGGAGGGCCCATGGGAAGTTGAAAGGGAAGAACGTTGTTGCTGTTTTTCCACGGGTTCCACATAGGCTGAAAAATAATGTAGTGTGGAGATCTGAGACTTGAATGCATCTATGGTAAGACTGGATTTCGCCCAAGAACTTACAACAGCGCTCACATCAGGGGAGGTCGACGGAGAGCGAGACTGTTCATGAGAAGACGAACGGTGTGGATCCGAAGAGAGGGGGTCTAGAGCAGGCTTCTTATTCTCTACCTGGGGGGAGAAGCTGCGGGATCTTTTCAACTCTGAGCCGATTGTCCCGTTGAAAGCGTTGCGCTCGACAGTGAACACTTTGCCAGCATTTGCCAGGCCCTGCATTACTGATTCGTTGGGCATTTCAAAGCGCACATCAAAGTCACGAAGCGAAGCCATATGCTTACAATTGCGCTCATTCAACATCTCAATTTCAAGCATACACCTTCCTTGGATCTGAGGAAGGAGCAATTGAATCAGTAACCGAAATTGATAATTACTCAAATTACAATGTAGAAGTCCATTGAGTTACCTTCAAGTATTCGTACGGGTCGTCTTGAGGAATGAGTGCCACGGACCCATACAGATTTGAGTTAGCGGCTTGCACTTCCCTACACGACTCAATATCTTTGCGCAGGGCATGTTCCTTCTCATCGAAAGCAGCTTTGAGCTGCGTCCTCAAAATCGATTCCCTCTTGTCAATATCTCGACGGAGTTCTCGCATTGAATGTTTTATCATCCTGAGCAACACGAAATACACTGAGAAATTAGCATCGAGCACCAGAAAAAATTTACATAGGGGACCGGTTTCAGGTTTTAGCCCGTCATCAGCCTCTGCAAATCACAGTTAACGCTATTGTAAATTTCCTGGACCTTATATTGTATTGTAAATATCCTGGACCTTATATGGTATAGTAGAACATGATAGGTATGCTTATGTCATGTTCTACTATACCATATAACGTCCAGGATATTTACAATAGCGTTAATTGTGATTTGCAGAGGCTGATGGTGGGCTAAAACCCGAAACCGGTCCCCTATGTAAATTTTCAAATAAAACCCACGTGAGTGGACAATATTTACTCTCTATCCTTATATAGTTAGTCTTCACACAACACCGGGACACCATACAATCATTGTGATTTAGAACTTTCTTTGAATAGGTTAGTATATAGTAACCACGACGTTCCATAGATGTTAGGGTGTCCCTTATTTTACGACTTCAATTTTTCTGAACGCATACCCTCTCATTTTTTTCCATTTGGACCAAAACTAACGTGTACGAAATATTTTTGCCATAGGATAACGTCATGATATCAACTGTTGATATGAAATCTAGCAAATCGGACCCATGACCGGTGCACTCTTAAATTCCCCCACCTCCATGGGCCGCACACCTCCCGTAGCCCCGTCTTAGCCCCATAGCGCCCCACGCGTTTGGGCGATCGGACTGAAATCCTTGCGGGGACAACTAGATGGTAAACCAAGTATTTTGTCCCAATTTAAGATTTTCTGAAAAATTCCTACTGCTCAAAACGGCTCGCACGGCGTACGGCGAACGGAGATTTTGTTTTACGAATGCGCATGTCTTGAAACGGATAATGAAAAATTATGAGGTCGATCAGAATTTTCGACCTCGGTACGATTACATAGGTGTATTAATCCAAGAATAATAAACCAAAAAACCAAATCTGGGTTGAAATCACCTGACTTGGCAGCACCGACTAGTCCTAACCTACTGAGTGAACATCTCATTGATGTGCGAATCACATAAATCAGAGGCTGGTCAACGAGGGGAAGAAGGCAAGCTGCTCGGCAACAGGTGACCAATGCTATCTGAATGAGATGAATCACTTGGAATCACGGAGTCGCTACCAGTGTAGGACCCATCATAGTGCTACTTAATAAGCATGGCAAATTACTTTTCGGCCTTTGCAGACTCGGAGATCATCGCTCTCAGTGCTCTTTCCCTTTTTTCGATTTCCTCCTGAAGGGCGTCGAATCCCGCAGCAGCTTCAGTTTTCAACAAATTGGCAGTTATCTGCGCTCTATCCAATGCGTCCCGCATACTGATTACCTGCAATACGTGGGAACCATTAGATATGATGCCATATTTATGGTCATATTTGCCACACTGATATTAACATGGGACGAACCTCGTGGATGTAGTGCTGTGCTGGGTAGCAGACCTCGCAGACGGCCTCCAAGCAGGATTCACAGTAAAGCGCCGATGTAGAAGCGTCGTGGGGTCCACAAATTCCAGTTTCACCAGGGAAACCCCACAGCTGCTGGGATGGGTAGCTCCAATCATTCTCGGAAATGTTATCAGCAATCATATTGTGTCGGTGGTCGGGATAGCAACGAGCGCAGAACTGCCTAATGCACTGGAAGCAACTGAAAAAAAAAAAAAGAACATTGAACAATAATTAGTTTAGAGTACATAGCGAGTATGTGCCACAGCATGTCCCCTACTTACCATTTCATGTCTTCAGAGTCGACTTCACATTCCCCACAACTCGACAATAGCTTGCCAGCTCCAGCTCTCTGCGGCCTAACTGACAGCTGGGGTTGGACTGAATTCTCAATCTGTTCCAGCAACCGAGGAGGCGCTCCTTGGGAGCAGTGAGAGCTTCGCAGGTCGACGGTCTGGTTGAGTCGTCCCTCCTGATGACCCTGTCGAGGTATTAATTCTAAATCTGGATCTCCGCCTCGAAACAGATCCGGCCGCAAGGCGTTGCGAAGAACAGATTCGATATCATCTTGAAAACCGCTGGACAGGTGGGTGTTCTGCTGAAATCGTGAGTAACAAAAAAAAACATCATTATGTACGTAGGTACTGTGCAAATCACTACCGATGAAACAGCACATTAAATTGCTACGCATCCGCATGATAACTACAGACTTCATTGCTGATGGATCTTGCGGTAATTGAATTTCGAAGTCTTTAAGTTCTAGGCTCTAAAAATCTCATTCATATTTTGGTTATTGTTTGGGACCGGTTTCTCGGCCAAGGAGATGCTCCGCCCTGCAGAGGTGAGGCGTCGGGTAGGTGAGCTACTAGCCCGGCGGTGGCAGGGGGGGGGGGGGAGGCGTCCGGCACACTTTTGCCTTCTTCCCTGGTGTCGGGAGGAGGCTTGAGGCAAATTGGGTCAGGCTGGGGTTCCTCGTGACCCAGCTTCTTTCTGGGCATGGGGATTTCCCGGCTAAGCTCTCCTCCCTGGGACTGGAGACGTCCGGTCGTTGCTTTTGGTGCGCCTCCCCAGGCTCCGCGGAGCATCCTTCGGGATTTCCCGCGGTTCTCGGCCGAGAGGCTGATCCTCGACAGTGTGGCCTTCCCTGATGGGGGGCGGGCGGACTGGTCCCGCTACGTGGGCACGGCCAGGGCCTTCAGGGCTCTGGCAGAGTTTGCCCGCTCGTCGCAGGGGGCGGCTGCCCAGATAAGGCGGCCTGCCGCCCCTAGGCCCATGGGCCTCGGAGCCCCGGCAAGTGCTGGCGGCCCTGGACCTGACTAATAGGTCCAGGGTGGAGTTTTCCCCCTAGTTTTGGGGGACCCGGTCATGGCCTTAGGCCGACACACCGGCGTCCAGCATTTGCCTCATATTTTGGTTTATACACCTATAAAATCGCGACGGAGGTCGAAATTTCAGAGCGGCCTCAAAATTTGACATTACGCGTTTCAAGATGTCTAGATTCCAAAGGCGAAATGTTCGTCCGCCGCACGAGCCGTTTTGGGCAGTAGGCATTTTTTAGAAATCGGAAATTTTGACAAAATACTCGGTTTACCATCTAGTTGTGGCCGCATGGTTTTCACCCCAATCACCCAGACCCGTGGGGCTCTGATTGGAGATTTCGACGGATTCACGTGTAGGTACTTGGGTTCATGGGTGAACTGTATGCTGAAGAGAGCGACGAGGAAAAAAATATATGGTTGGATTTTTTAAATCTTATTCCGTTTTTGGTACCCCGCGATTTTGGTTGGCTTTGGGTGCCATCGGGAGGGGTGTGTATGAAACTCGAAATCGAGTGGGAGGGTGGGGGTGTTATAACGGAAAAGTACTCGAATTTGGGTGCATTAAAGCCATCGGGAGGTGTGTGTAACTCGAAATCGAGTGGGAGGGTGGGGTGTTATAACGGAAAAGTACTCGAATTTGGGTGCATTAAAGCCATCGGGAGGTGTGTGTATGAAACAAGAAATCGCGTGGGGGGGGGGGGGGGGGTGGTATAACGGAAAAGTACCCCGTTTGTTGGGGTGCTGAATCCGAATCTGAAGAGATCCAACAAAATTGGTTGATATTTGTGTGTGATATGATATTTAATATATCTGTTATGTGTTTTGAGATATTTGCAAAAAACTCCAAACGTTTTGCACTTCTTTCAATTTTATAACCCCGGAACTACCTATGCGTCCTACGGCAAAAGTCACTTTTATCAAAGTGAAAGAGCATTAAATTTCCTATAAAATTCACTCATCAAAGTTGATTCTTGACCCAATAGTTCAGGAACTAGAGCGATTTGAAAAGGGATAATTTACCACCAACAAATACCTAGGTAAGTGATTATTACATTTAAAATTTTAATTTTTCATCAGGAAACTCCTATTTGTCCACCATGTGCCACAAACCACCGATGGGAGGAACGTGGGGGTGGCTCACAGATACTAATTATAATTACCTATCTGCAACGTGTCCTAGCTGCCCTGGTGTCCAGGTACCAAAAAGGAAAATTAAACTACAAAAGTTCGGTAATCCCTTTCAAGACAGGGTGGCCCAGTGAAAGTTGATTTTAATTCACTCACTGATCATCCTGGTTCGGATCCGGTACCAACACCAACGTTTGTCCGAAGGTCAATGAAGTGTTTAATAAACAATATTAAATATTGTTAAATTGTTAAATAACCTAAATTTAAGGTTCAGGGGTGAACTGTATCGTCCGGTCAATGCGTATCAGGACGTGGAAAAAAAAGGTCTAGCCGACTATTTTCCTCTCCTTTTCATTTTTTATACAATATTATGCAAATTAGCACTTTTTGAACGTATCCCTATAATTCACAATGCGTATTAAAAGTGCCAAAATTTGACCAAAAACTCACATTTTCTTGCCTTGCAGGCTTTTGGAATTACCAGGAGGTCCTCTTTCTTTTTTATTGTGGATGATAGGGATAAGTTCAAAAAGTGTTAGATTTGCATAATAGGTATAAAAAAAAAAAAAGCTGCAAATTTTACACAAGGGTTTATTATTCTTTAATATAGTTTACTTGTCCGAAAATTATTTCTGTGTCAATAACAATTTTTTAGAAAAAACTTTTTTTCAAATTTTTTTCAATTGGAAATATTTGACCTCCTGAGATCCTTCAAAAATCACATTTGTAGCCCCATGAAAGCCCTATAGATCCCCACAGTGAAATCGGATCGTTCCGGGACCCCCAAAAATGGATTCTACGTCCAAAAATACTTCGGAAACGACACCTAACTCGATCCCATAGCCAAAATCCTTCAAACACCCCTTCTCATAGCCCCATAGCGGCCCACGGGTTTGGGCGATCGAACTGAAAACCTTGCGGGCACAACTAGATGGTAAACCAAGTATTTTGTGAAAATTTCAGATTTAAAAAAAAATTCCTACTGCCCAAAACGGCCCGGACGGCGGACGGACATTTCGGATTTTGAATGTAGACCTCTTGAAACGGATAATGTCAAATTTTGAGGCCGATCGGAGTCGTCGACCCCCGTCGCGAAAACATAGGTTTATTATTCCAAGAATGATAAACCAAAAATAGCGCAGGAAACTCTCTTCGTGAGATAATAGTAAAATCGAAAATGAGTTCATGGAAATCAATCATGCATTTGAACCTATGTATGATTTTGTCGACTCTCCTCTACAGCTCTGAAATATGGGCCTTACGATACCTAAGCCAATTCGACATAATATGTAGCCAACACAGTACCTAGCGTTTTGAGAAATCTATTTTGAGATATTAACTCAAACAATGATAATGTTTGTTAGGTATGAGATTTCATGTAGGTAGGTAGGTACCTTAATGTTATTTGATTTATACTACTGAAAATGTAATATGATTACCATACTACTCTGGAAATGTAAAATTTAATGTGATTTATACTACTATCGAAGCCCCCGTGATCTCACTCACAATTGTAAAGGAAATTTAATGCTATATCACTTTTGCAATGATAACGTCTGCCGCAGGACGCCTAGTTCCGGAGTTACCTATGTATAACTAGCGTAGGTATACGCTAAAAACTGAAAAGTTCCGAAATGTTACAAAAAAACGCACATTTTCTGGTCCTGCAGGTCACTAATGGAAACCTTCATCCAAGCTCCACGTATCAGGTTTGATAGGAAATTTAATAAGCTTTCACATAAATATATACCTACAACATTTGAATCGGACCAATTGTTTCCAAATTGTTTGGCTACGGCCAAAAATGTACCGAAAAACGAGGTGTTTTTCGTAGTTTTGGAGTGTTTTCGTATCACACGTTGTAACAAATCTGCCCGCCATTTGTATGGTAGGCACTTTTTGACAAAGTTTAGGTGCCTATATTATAGGAAATTTAACGCTCTACAACTTTCATTAAGTAATATATCTCGATAGGACCGGTCGTTTTGAAGGTACAGCTGTTTGCAGTGGAAAAAGTGATTTTTCGAAAATCATGTAAAAACGCTGCAAATTTTACACAAGGGTTTCTTATTCTTTGATATACGTTACTTGTGCAGAAATTTAATTCTGTCAATGAAAAAATTAAAAAAAAATTTTTTTGGATTTTTATCTAAAAAAAAAATTTTTTTTTGGATTTTTTTGTTCAAAAATGTGTTTTTTTCAAAAATTCCGTATTTTTTACTCGAAAAATACTTAACATCCTGGGATCCTTCAAAAATCCCATTTTTAGCCCCACGAATGCCCTAAACATCGCCCCAGTGAAATCGGATCGTTCCGGGACCCCAAAAAATGGATTCTACGTCCAAAAATACTTCGAAAACGACACCTAACTCGATCACATAGCTAAAAGCCTTCAAAAAACCCCTCCTGTAGCCCCATTATAGCCCCATAGCGCCCCACGGGTTTGGGCGATCGGACTGAAAACCTTGCGGGCACAACTAGATGGTAAACCAAGTATTTTGTCGAACTTTCAGATTTTTAAAAAAATTCCTACTGCCCAAAACGGCCTGGACGGCGGACGGCGTACGGCGTACGGCGTACGGCGGACGGACATTTCGGATTTAGAATGTAGACCACTTGAAACGGATAATGTCAAATTTTGAGCCCGATCGGAGTCGTCGACCTCCGTCGCGAAAACATAGGTGTATTATTCCAAGAATAATAAACCAAAATCGCTCTTTTTCAAATCGCTTTAGTTCCTGAACTATTGGGTCTACTAGAATCAACTTCTCGAGTGAATTTTATAGGAAATTTAATGCTCTCATAGAATGTTCCGGGGTTATAAAATTGAAATAAGTGCAAAACGTTTGGAGTTTTTTTGCAAATATCTCAAAACGCATAACAGATATTAAATATCAAACACAAATAACAAAGATTAAATATCAACCAATTTTGTTAGATCTCTTCAGATTCGGATTCAGCACCCCCAAATAACGGAATAAGATCAAAAAATCCAACCACATATTTTTTTCCTCGTCGCTCTCTTCAGCGAACATTTCGCCCATGAACCCAAGTACACGTGAATCCGTCGAAATCTCCAATCAGTGCATTGTCAATTTGTGAAACAAAGAGCTTTTCAAAAGTCAACATTTTTACTCATTTTCAAAACAATTTAACCGGTGCAGAGTCCACGCACGAATTTTCCAACAACCATCAAAGAGGTGCCTCGTGGTTAACCTAACAATTTATCTGCAATAACCTAACAATTTATCTGCAAAATGTCCAACCGGATCGCTATATATGTTTCTATTAAAATCTTACTACAAGGTCAATGATAAAAGACTAAGGTGATTTCGTTCTTTCCCCTCGCTTGTACAAAACTTGGTAGGTTCGATCACATGCCAACTCAACGTCTTTGCAAACTTTCTTTTTTAACACATATTGACGCAAAATGTACATCAAAAGCGCAGTAAACATTGTTTTCCTGGCAAGAACGGGAAAAATTGTGAAAAATTAGTCCACTCACCCATGTCCACTGGTTACCCGAATCGACGTCCATCGCGCGCTCCATTGAGTCAACACAAAATTTAATCAAAAAGTGGTTTCGACGAGTTAGAAACCAGTCAGTCAAAATAAAAGCCGCCCTACTTTACATGAGGAAATTTTTGCTAACTTTAGGAAGAACACGTGGCGATGTTGTCCGGTGGAAGGGCGACGATGAAATGAGACAAGATGGAACTTCAACGCTAACATGCGAACGTGCTGACGTGAGTTCAAAGTTCATTGTTGGAACTGGAAATGAGCGGCGTTTCCTCCAAAATAGATTACCGAGTCGGTAAGGGATGCCAGATCTACGGATTTCTCCGATTTCTAGGGATTTTCAGAAGCGTCTCAGGATCTTCTGATAATGACCCAAATCTAGGGATTTTTCCACACTTCTCCAGATTTCTAGGGAATTCCAACGTGTCCAGCCCATTTTCGCATATTTCGGGTCCTTACAATAAAAAAAACGCTGCAAATTTTACACAAGGGTTTATTATTCTTTGATATAGGTAGGTTACTTGTGCAAAAATTTATTTCTGTCAATTAAAAAAAATTAAACAATTTTTTTTTTTTACATCGTCTCAAACTTTTTTGATTTTTTTTTTTTTCAAAAAAATGTTTTTTCAACATTTTTTTGTTTTGGTTTATTACCTATTCTTGGAATAATACCTACACCTATGTTTTGGCGACGGAGGTCGACGACTCGGATCTGCCTCAAAATTTGGCATTATCCATTTCAAGAGGTCTTCATTCTAAATCCGAAATGCCCGGGCCGTTTTGGGCAGTAGGACTTTTTTTAAAAATCTGAAATTTTGACAAAATACTTGGTTTACCATCTAGTTGTGCCCGCAAGGTTTTCAGTCCGATCGCCCAAACCCGTGGGGCGCTATGGGGCTAAAATGAGGCTACGGGAGGTTTTTTTTTAAGGTTTTAGCTATGGGATCGAGTTAGGTGTCGTTTCCGAAGTATTTTTGGACGTAGAATCCATTTTTAGGGGTCCCAAAACGATCCGATTTCACTGTTGCGATCTACAGGGCTTTCATGGGGCTAAAAATGGGATTTTTGAAGGTTCCCAGGAGGTTAAATATTTTTCGAGTAAAAAATAAAGTTTTGAAAAAAATAATAATAATAAATAATTTTTTTTTTCAAAAATTCTTTATTTTTTTTATTTTTGAAAATCTATTTTATTTTATTTTATTTTTTTTTGAAAAGAAAAAACCCAAAAAAATTTTTTTTTGAAATATAAAAATCAAAAAATAAAAAATAAAGTGATGGCAATAGATGGAGATAATTTTTACTGAAATGAGTAGGTACCTACCTACATCTTCTGACAGAAGACAAAAACCCCGCAAAATAATCTCAATTTAGTCAATAAATAGGTGATAATATCAAACACTCCTTAGTTTTTGGGGCGATAATATCAATACTAATTTTTTTAAAATAATTTTTGCTTAAAAAAAATGTACTGATTTTTTCAGGGAATTTTCCAACTTGATCTACGGATTTTTGTCTCAATCTAGGGATATTCGAAGTCGATCTAGGGGAAACAGCCCAAAATTATCTGGCATCACTCTTTTTTTCCGTCTGGTCGGTAATACCGACCAGACGGAAAAAAAGAGTTATCAAAATTTTATTATTTAATAATGAAGTATTTTATTATTTAATAATGAAGAACAAGGAATAATAACCCGTAAGGGGTGTGTACCCAGTGTTGTGTAAAATTTGCAGCTTTTTTTTTTTTTTTTTTTTTTTTTTAGCCCAACGGTGATTCTTAGCACAAAATTGTGAAAAATTTCCATAAATGAAGTGTCGTGGGATGTTATTTGCCAATGAAACTCTTTCAGAGCTGTGAATATGGGTTTCTACGGCGAAACTTTGTCTAGACTTTATCTAGACGGCAAAAATTTGGCAATTAGGGGTATTAAGGTGATTCCACTAAAAGTGGCGAATTTCGATTGAGCAAATCTTATAATTTTTTCGACGAATTCTGGACGTTTTTTTGGTGTAAGAGTGTTCAGTGCCCATGCCTGAATGGAGCTACTTCCTGCCAACTTAATTACGCACTTGGCAATATCTTCCAAAGAATGATGGTGCCCAGACGCCCGGACCCTAAATTAGATAGAACACCTTTTATCAATTAGAAGAAGAAGAAGTTGGTTGGTGGAGCTACGGTTTTTATGATTTTCAAATGGGTTCTCTAGTTTTTAAATGCAGCCGAATAGTATTGATCTCTCGGTATGGATCTCCTTTATGAGATGTAGATTATATCATATAGTCATAATATTTTTGGTGCCAGTGGCAATGATTTAACCTAATGTGATGTTTTATTAGACATTGAAAAACTGTTTTTTCTCTATCTATAGAAAAAAAATTTTAATGTCTAATAATAATAATTTTGTCTATAGACAAAAAAGGCTCTTGTACTATAGTAGGTAATATATACAGAAGAATAAATACATAGTACAGGTAGAATAAATATATAGTATAACATACTATAGTGTTCGACGACTATTTGTTTAATGTACTGCTTCCTCGAAGAAAATATCTGGCCACCCTATATATGGTATATATACGAGCAGCTCAACTTATTGACATAGGGGGGAGGGGGGGGGGGGGGGGGGGGGGGTACACAGTAATCCCTATACACTTGACGTTCACCCCACACCTGTAGTCCCCCACCTTGCACCCCGAAATCGACAGTGGCGCGGTCATGCGGTGTGTAGCTACTCTTCCTTCCCTGTTATCGGTCTTCGTTATCATTTATCTCATTATCTTTCACCTTTTCCACCTTCATCGAAGACTCCAAGTTTCTTTTAGGATTGAGAAATTAATGACCTTCTCTTGAACAGTTTTCTAACTTTCCGGGGTGCTTTGGACATTGGACCACTACGCACTGGATCACTGTTGCCTGTCAAATAATGTTTCAAGTGGCGTTTCAAAATTCGAATTAGGGTATCCACTTCAGGGAATGGATTCCTCTATTGACCGTTTCCAAGCAATAAATTCCGCTTCTTTCTTGAAGGTCTTGCGTTCTACTCATAACTCGAATTCATGTTTCTGTTGGAGATGTGTTTCAAACACGTAGATGCTTAAAAAAAAACGCTCCAAATTTTACACAAGGGTTTATTATTCTTTGATATAGGTACGTTACTTGTGCAGAAATTTAATTTTGTCAATGAAAAAAAATTTAAAAATTTTTTTGTGGATTTTTGTTTAAAAAAAATTATTTTGGATTTTTTTTTTTTTTCAAAAAATTGTTTTCAACATTTTTTTGTTGTTTTTTTACTTGAAAAATATTTGACCTCCTGGGATTCTTCAAAAATCCTGTTTTTAGCCCCATGAAAGCTCTATAGATCGGAACAGTGAACTCGTATCGCTGCGGGACCCCAAAAAATGAATTCTACGTCCAAAAATACTTCGAAAACGACACCTGACTCGATACCACAGCCAAAAGCCTTCAAAACCCCCCTTCTGTAGCCCCATTTTAGCCCCATAGCGCCCCACGGGTTTGGGCGATCGGGCTGAAAACCTTGCGGGCACAACTAGATGGTAAACCGAGTATTTTGTCAAAATTTCAGATTTTTAAAAAAATTCCTACTGCCCAAAACGGCCCGGACGGCGGACGGACATTTCGGATTTTGAATGTAGACCTCTTGAAACGGATAATGTCAAATTTTGAGGCCGATCGGAGTAGTCGACCCCCGTCGCGAAAACAGGTGTATTATTCCAAGAATAATAAACCAAAAGTCGCAGCTCAGGTTGCTAGCAAAGTTCCCTTTGAAAACTTAACCATTGAACCTGGATCAAAGAATAATAAACGCTTGTGTAAAATTTGCAGCGTTTGTTAGTGATTTTTGATCGCTAGACTAGCTACCGACTTTTTGCGTAATCTACTGAATTTATGTGAACGATCTACGGAAAAGTGGTTTCTTGAGTTGGCATCCCTGAGTTTGCGGGTTTGATTTGCTGACGGGGTGGGGGACTACAGGTGTGGGGTGAACGTCAAGTTCCCTATACAGGGTGTTACATTAAACGCGTTGAGCCACCTTTCTGGCCCTAAAGGTAAAGGAAATTTAACGCCCTTTCCAACGATGTCCTTGTATTTTCAATGTGATGCTTCTAAAGGTAGTTATGGCCACATTTCTGAAGTAACAATGCATGTTGTTGAAACAAAAAAAAAAAACAAAAAAAATGCAAATAACGAGAAAACGAAGCGGTTTTCGAAAAAACTCTAGGAGGCATGGGCTCCAGAATCCATGGAATTTTTATGGCAACGTTAAATGTAACACCCTGTATACCTAACAGCCTCAACAACCAGAGGAATGATACACAGGGGAATGAGAAATCATGTTTTTTCCATGTCCCCCCCTCCATGCACGCTTGTAAATATGTGACAAAATTATGACTGGTTGCTTACCAGCTAACCTAGGCAATAGTGACAGAAAAAAGAATCCACTTTCAAAAATAACAAATTTATGGGTAACAGGGGGATGATAAAGAATAAAAATACTCAGATAAAATTCAACAAGAAGGCTTCACCCTCGGCCATCACAAACATTACTGAGCAGTAGAGGTGTGTCGGTCATGAGTGAACGCATCAAAATGACCTTGTCACTGAAAAGACCTTGTCTGCACCACAGAGTAACAGAGAACGGTCTGCACTGACCGTATTGTCAGAAGGTACACGGTCACCCGTTCATCTCAGGTCGGTCGGGCTGGGTCGGATGATGCGATTCATGAACTGGTGACACAAAAGATAACCAGAAGTCTCGAACGGTCGGTGAATGCATGATGTCCCAACAGAGCGGTAGGGTTGTTGAGAATATCTGTAGACACCCGTCCCGCAGCAGGTGGACCTACAGATATTTTATTGTAGGGAAATATTTTTCTCCCGATTTTCTAGGGAACGTTGTTTAGTTAGTTTGGTCACCTCCCCACCACGATAACAGTCAGTCATTGCTACCTTCATCTATATCTTCGTCTTATATTATTCGTTTACAGCTATTCCAGTATAATACACATTTAATATTATTCTTGTACCAATATTTTTTTAAATTATAAATTTCTCATTATAATTTCGTGCCCGAAGGCAGTTTTGTTTTGAAATACCTACTTTTTCCTTATAATAATTGTACCTATTCAGTGATAATCTACATTAAAAATTTTTTGTCACTGAAGGGGTAAGTGAACGTACTGAACGGGTGACCTGGTTCAAAAGACCTTGTCAGTGAAAGGAGTGACCGTTTGAGCTTCGACTCACTCAAGTGACCTTGTCTTACACACCTCTACTGAGCAGTAGTGCTGCAAAAAAATCGTAATCGTAATCGATTAATCGATTTTCCCCAAACATAGACAAATCGATTTTTAACAAATAAAATCGATTTTAATCTGACAAAAATCCTCAACTCTTGCAAAGCATGAAAAATGAAATATGTCTTCTAAAATAATTTAAATTATTCATCTAGTTTATATCAGCGAAGAATTGAGATCAAAACAATATAAATTTGATCCAATTCAGTTAATAAAAATTTTTTATTTTAACTTAATTTTAATTTTAACTTTAAATTTAATTTTATTAACAATCGAGTAGATACAAAATGTAGGTAAAGGCTCGTCTGGGACGTTCTAAACTCATACATAGTACGACTATTATTCACTTTCAAGATATACTATGGCCTTTGAGGAAAAATCAGAAAAATTGTTATTTCAGTAAGGAGGAAGGGTCTCTGATTTTGGGCAGCACTGAGATAGCACTTAAGGGGGATCGGAAGTCTGTGTTAACTTCCTTTCTCACTTAGGGTCACCCCAAACTGTTCCCCGCTGAGCTATCAATTCCAAATTTTCACCACACATCCTAGAACTTCTAATCATTAGAACACTAATGGAATGTTTTTCGCCGGGCACCTAATAGAAAAAATTAGAAACATGATCTACGCTACCTTGTTTTTGAGTCGATGTTTTCACTCGTTCCCCGTCAAACCACTCCCGTCGTAATGATATCTTTTCATTTTCGACTCCATTACATTCAAAAGGACATCACGCCAGACAAATTGAAAAAAAGAACGTCAAAATTGGTTGAAAATTGACGGAAATATCTGCATCACTGTGAGGCAAAACCCAACTTTTCAGGAGACGCTAAAAACCAAAACAAACTGCGCACTGCGCGCGACTGAATTCAACACTGCTACCGTTCCGTACTGTTTGTGCATTACTTCTGGATGAACTGGAATAACTACTGACTGAATGATTAAAAGAATTTTCTACAGAAGGATTGTGTGTCCACCATGAGAAACTTTCCAGAATGAATAAATTAGAGGGAAAAGAAATAACTGATAAGAATCGAATCAATGATTCGCCAAAACCGAAAATAGTTAGGGATGGGAAATCGGTAAGAAGTATCGATTTTTTGAATCGATTCAGAATCGGATGCTCCAAATCGATTTCCCAAAAAAATCGCCATAAAAGTATCGATTTTTTGGAAAATCGATTCAAAACGCACTTACAAAAAAAAAGTTTTTTTAATGAGTGATAACGGTAGATATATTTAATGTAGGTAGGATTCAAGAAAAAATCGTTAAAAAATTTATTGAAAATTAAAATTGCATTAGTTTTCAATAATTTTGATAATAAACATTTAATCAGACGAGTACCTAATCAGTTTCGCTGTCTGAAAAAGCCATGGCGGACGTCGCTGGTAACTAGTGAGTTTTGTTGTTATTAGATTCAGATTCAGATTTCAAAATGATTTTATTTCCATAAGTACAAGCTATTATCATAATTTTTAATCGACCTAAGACTCGAAATTTGCTTGAATCACTTGAAATAATAAACTAATTTTTATAAGTGACGAAAATCTGTTCAAGATTTTTTTTAAAATCAGTAGTAAAAATCGATTCACGATTTTTACAAAAATCGGAAGTTAAAAATCGATTCACCTAAAAAATCGGAACCTGAAAATCGATTAAAAAATCGAAAAATCGGAACAAAAAATCGATTTTTCCAAAAAATCGGAAATCGATTCCCATCCCTAAAAATAGTCCGCGATCAACTTGTAAACAACAGAAATGATTCGGAATCATTTCTGTTGTTTACAAGTTGATCGCGGACTATTTTCGGAAAGTTTTGGCGTTTTCGATTTATTCTCTCGCGCTATGCCTAAAAACCGAGCTCATTTCGCAAGGATTTAATCAGAAGAAATAAATTGCGGAAGGGCGAACAACAAACGTCGTCGGAAGATGAAGCAGGTTCCACTGCGACGGACAAAACACCTGACGCCTCTTCTCTCAGCTAAAAATCCTCGTCCGGACAGAGTAGAGCTTCAGGTAAATTGGGAAACCTTGTAGATTATGACGAGTTTGACGATGATTTCGGTTTTGATATTGTGGGCCTTGATGAAAAAAGAAGAGGAGAAACAGACCGAAACAGAAGGAGGGCCGATGTTCGTACTGGGCGGATGTTAGATGGCCAGGTAACGAACTTGGAATCCCTATATCTTAGATTAGAAATGTAATAGAGACCTCATTCCAACGCCAATCTGTTCACAAATATGTGCAGTTTTTATAGGAAAAAAATGTGAAAATAAGAAAAACAATTTTTTTTAACTTCCGATCCCCCTTAACGAATATCAGTTCAATCGTCAATATCAAATGTTAGGTCGGTTGGAAAAAGGTTAGATTTTCGTTAAAAAAAGCAAGCTTGTCCAAGTTGGAGGCGGCTTCGTCGACGTCGGATGGTATTTACAGTCGAGCTGAAAATCCTTATTTTTCGAAACCTTACGTATATTGAAACGTTTTTTGTTTTTCGATTTTTAATCGATTAATCGATGTTTTTTCGAAAATAATCGAAAAATCGAAACGTTGAAAAAATCGATTTTTTGCAGCACTCCTGAGCAGAGAGTGAGGCTGCTACAGAATGTAGAGGATCAGAGCTGCCAAACTGCGTTTTCAAAATTTCCACAACACCAATAGGGTCTCCTCCACAGCACTTGCCAGATTTTGCAGGGGGATGAGAAGAAATCGCGTGGACACACCATTCTTTATGCATAACTCTAAAAGCTAGCTCTTGAAAAATCAGGACAGTAAAGGGCTTGTTACTAGACTACATGGAGAGAATATGAGTCTTTGCAGTTTTCAAAATATTGAACTGGGTAACTGTGGTAGCTAGTTGTGAACCTATGGCTGGGGACACGCCAGGGGACTGAGAAATCGGTCATGTTACCATTTTTCCTGAGCTAGCTACTAGTCCACTCCAGAGAAGAAATAATGCCTGGTGTAGAGAAAGATGTTCAGTACCAAATGCTTTTTTCCCCTCCTCAAAATTCCCAGATGAAGCTGAGAAAAACGTCGTGGACAGAATTTCGCCACTTTTAGTGGAATCACCCTTTTCCCAAAATCGGGGATTTAACCTTACCTACTGTGCGGGGGACGGACTTTTTTTTTCTGTTTTTTGGAATCTAGAACTCTTGAAACGTATAATGCCCGGCGAAAAAGAAAAAAAAGAAAATGCAATCGCTACTCGGTAAATCTAGGAAATCCGTGCGATACACCACTTGACAGTCGTCTGGGATGGACGTTACTTTTTTTCTAGTTGGATCGTCAGTTGAGCCAAACCTGTTTCTTGTTATCCACGTAGAATACTAGGAAACCGGTCGTGGGTGGTTTCTGATGGTGGTCGGAAGGGGGGGTGGGTGCATCTAAATTTTCCTGGAACTCGAGAAAAACATTAATATTTACAGATTTGTAAATACATAACTGTCACACGGCTAGTTTTCCATATTATGAACATTCGTTTTATAGTCCGTCGGTTACGCCGAAATTTTCCAAAAAAAAAATAATAATAATAATGTCAAGGCATTTCATTTTCAATCTGAAATAATTTCAGATTGAAAATGAAATGCCTTGACCACAATTATTGTACGAGTATATTTTGGCCAGACCGTAAAACATGTACCCTAGTATTTTCATTAAAAAATATAGTAAAATGGGGCTACTTGAGAAATTTTGGGCCTTTAAACGCAAATATGGGTATCTAACAATTTTTTTTTTTTTAATCGGCTCGAACTTGATTTGGATTAACGGGCCTCCGGCACACCTTTCTACGTCACCAAAACGCAAATACCCTCAATGGGGGGATTTTATATATTTCTTAAAATGCCGTTCTCAAATAACCCCGCGAGGTGGGGCAATTTGAGAATAGTGTTTTTTGAGCTAGGTATTGCGAAGTAACTAATGCACAAGGGATACTTGAGAAATGTCCCCAAGTTTAAAAAAAAGTTCCTCAACCAAATTGGGGACCTATTGATGGGATTAAAAAATAACACAGAAGTAAAAAAAAAAAACTTTTTTTTAAAAATATAATTTGTAAAATTGAATGACTTACAGTCTTTTCTCTTTCTTTCAAGGCAGTAAATCACAGTGAAATGGATTACAAAAACATTTGATAAACGAATAAGTGAAAAATACAAAAACACGAGTCTTTCTCTCTTTTCAAGCTTGTTGATCAACAAATAGATCACGAAAACAGACTTATGGTCACTAGACGTACTGTAAATCACAGTGAATATACTTCTTACAACTGGAAGTTTAAAGAACGCATTACAATTTTTAAACAAATAAAAGTGAAGTTCGAAAACGTGTTCAATTGCCTCTCGGAGCCTGTCCTCTGTGTACGACTGATAGGGTTTGAAAGACTTTCCTGTGCAGTGACTTGTGAATTGTTGTTTATACTTCTGAAGCATTAAAAGTTTTCTGAAACAAAAACGAGGGAAAAAGGCATAAAAACGCATTCTCAAATAGCCCTGAAATGTTTTCTCAAATTACCCCAACATACTAAAACTTGAATAGCGACGACAATAATTGCAGCTTTCCATCTTCATAATTATTATGAAGATGGAAAGCTGCAATTTTGAGAGAATCTTCCCAACACATGATTCGAAACGATAGGATAGTTAAACTTACCTCATATTTGTCGAAACCTCCTGGAACTGCAAAAGTTGGACCACATACGTCAACACCCGGAAATTTTCACAAAAATGTAACTAGCCGCCATCTTGACCCGGTATCTGATAAGAGCAGTCTGCTCTGAGCAGATGAGTCAGGTTAACCAATAGATTCAGTAAAGTTGTAGTATAACTTCGAAAGAAAAATTTTCTTAACATTTAACATTAACATTTAATGTCATTTGGACCAGCACAAGAAGTCTGTAACCCATGGTAATTGAAAAAAAAAAAAAAAAAAAAAAATGCCTGGGAAAAAAATCCTGCCGGGCGGGAAAAAATCCTCTAAGAATACTCAAGGGCGGACAAAAAAATACCCAAAAACGAAAACTGAAAAAAATTATAAAAAGGGAAAATGGAAAAAGGGGGGCAAGTAATAATTACTTTTTACATACGAATTATTCGTATGTATAAAACATTATATATAATGTATATATATATATATATGTATTTCATAATAATAACAACCAAATTAAATAACAAATTTTGTTATTTAATAAAATCCAGATACTTATGGTTTTTCGCCGGGAGGTAGGCCTATGTAACCGGGCAAACACACCAATTCTGCCATCAAAGAACGCCAACGGGGATGACTAAAAAACTCGAAAACCAACGCCATGTCATCTGGGAGCATATATGAGGAAAGAAACAGAGAACAGAAAGATATATCTGAGAAAAGAAAGAAACAGAAGTTTGTAAGACAAACGAGTTATTAATGAAAAAAAAAGTTTATTACCTAGTAACGTAATGGTCAGTTCTTGGACACGTAGGACACGTTCTAGGACACGTTCTTGGACACCTACGTTTAACCGCTTGTAGTTGGTTATTTTCGGACGTTGTCGTAGATGACGTTTATTATTATCTCCTGTCATTTCCATTCAGTCAGCGCTATTTCTTCTCCGGGGATTTTTTTTCAGGCCCCTTTTTTCTTCGGGACTTTTTTTCCGGGGATTTTTATTCCGTGGATCGTAACCCATTCATCAAAATTTAATGTTGTTGGTAAAATAAACGTCACCTTATTTTGGGTAAAACGTCACGAAATGGGCCATTTTAAGAAATAATTATTTATTTATTATTACGCGACATGAAACAGGGAAATCAAAGTCATAAAAGTGATGAAATGAAAAAATTAAAGTCATAAACGCGGTGTCTCTGGTGATAACTCAATTTCGACTAAAATGGTCTTTAGTTTTCTACCTTTTGGAATCAAACTCCTCAATTCAGGGAATCAACGAAATGTTGAACTTTTGACTTTGAGAGTGCTAAGTTCGATTCCGAGATCAAAACCATACGATTTCCTTGGCATTCTGTTACCTATTCGAGTTATAATACAATTCACACTTGGAAGTGTTGTGTATTGATTGAATATTTGATCGGAAAGGAGTCTTCAGTTCTCCAACACACTTTTTTTTCCCTCGTTTTATTTTTTATTTTTCTTCTTTTTTGTTTTCGTGAGCGAATGTTTCTCCATCTGATTGCACCTGACGTCAGACAAATATTGTGTCCTGTGGCGGAGTTCCGAGGGGGGTGAACGAACCTGGCGGCAAGCGGTTGGGTTGGCCAGACTGTCGTCTCGGTGGGTTGGCAGCCCTCATGTGTGATACGGGTGGAGGGGTGCTGTTGTGGGCGGGAGGGGCAACACGAAGGCAGATTCTAGACGGTACTAGCGCCCGCTTGCTATCTCACGCGTAGGTACATTACACGGGTTTTGCCCCGACCCGAGCAGTGTCATCGAATCAACTTTGATCGGAATTTATAGGTGCGAACGAGTGCCATCTTGAAACAAAAACGCAGCAACTTTTACACAAGGCCTTCATAATTTTGTATAAATTTTGCGAAAATTAATTCCATGTCATGAAAAATTTTAAAAGAAAAATTGGATTCTATGTCCAAAAATACTTCGAAAACGAAATCTCACTCGACGACATGGCCCAACACCTCCCAAACCCCCTTCTGTAGCCCGTTATTAGCCCCACGGGTTGAATGATCGAGCTGCAAACCGAGTATTTTGTCGAAATTTCATTTCAAAAAAAAAAAAAAAAATTCTTACCAATCACTAGGACGGACATTTCATTTCGGTCTATCATTCTTTGAATATAGGTACCTAATATAACTATGTAATCGCGACGGAGGTCGAAAATTCTGATCGATCTATATTAAATATTTTAGCAGCCAAATTTTGGCATTATACGTTTCTAGATGTCTAGATTCCAAAAACTGAATGTCCGGCTGACATACGAGCCGTTTGGGCAGTAGGACTTTTTAAAGTAAAACTTTTATTACCATCGTCTTAACCCTCCTCCGACACCCACCGGGTCGTGGGCGACCCAGAGCCGACATTTCTGCGCCTGCGCGCTCCTCTGCGAGCTCTGGGGTGGGGAGGGACGAAGTTACCCTACCAGTCAGTTGTCCTTGAGCAGCCTAGGGTAGTAGTATAGTCGTCCATCACGTACACTAACCTCTATGCACGTTTTTCTGAGAAGAGTTGTGAAGTGGGTCTTGCATGACCCAGGAGTGTTTCATTCGTTACAACTTTTTTCACATTTGTACACATACATATGTACATTTGTACAATGTACAATGCACAATATACAATGTACAATACAATGTACAATATACTATGTACAATATACAATGTACAATACAATATACAATGTACAATACAATATACAATGTACAATGCACATATGTACAATTTTTGTTGGTGTTGGTTCATTCAAAGTTTATTGCAAATGAGAAGACTGATATTGGTGTTGGGTCATTCAATCATACAATACATTCAATATTCATTCATTCAATCAATACATACATTCATTTATTTATTCATTCACTCATTCATTCATTCATTCAATCGTTCATTCAATCAATCATTCATTCATTCATTCATTCAATACATACAATATACAATGTACAATACAATGTACAATACAATATACAATGTACAATGCACATATGTACAATTTTTGTTGGTGTTGGTTCATTCAAAGTTTATTGCAAATGAGAAGACTGATATTGGTGTTGGGTCATTCAAAGTTTAGCTCACATCGGTGCTGCTGTTGTTTTTTTATATTGTAAGTATTGATGTTATTTTTTCTGTTCACTATTTAGTAGGTACATTTTTTTTTTATGGTGTTGGTTCATTCAAGGTTTATTGCAAATGAGAAGACTGCTTATGACGATATGCAAATGAGAAGACTGTGATTGTTGTTGGTTCGTTCAAAGTTTATTGCAAATGAGAAGACTGTTATTGATAATATAATGATTAAGCTCATTTAAAATATATATTATTACATTGAAGACTCATTCATATTAATTTCAACCCTAAACAAACTATTCTTAAACGATAACGTCATTTTTAGTATTATGGGTCGCACACGACCCAGGGGTGTCATATGTGGTAAGAACTCGAAGGGTGTCGGAGGAGGGTTAAAACTTTTTCGTCTGTGTGTCGCGTGACGGTCGTCACGCGGCCGAGGCCAATATGGCCATATCCTATTCGTAGCCTCATTAGAGCCCAATAGATCCCACCGGTGAAATTTAATCGTTCTGGAACCCCCGACAACGGATTCTACGTCCAAAAATACTTCGAAAACGACACCTAACTCGACCCCATAGCCGAAGCCCATAAAAAACTCTCCAGTAGCCCCATCATCTAAATAATTGTTAAGTATTATGTATGACGTACCTACTCTAAGACACAGAGTTCAATAAAAATATTAGTTGGAGACCTAGTCTACTTTTATCATTTCCCATTATCATTCCCATTTTCCAAGTCTAAAATTAAGATTGATGAAGCGATTTTTATACCCTTAATGGAATATTATTCCGAAATTTTTTAGTTAAATGTCTATAATGTGAAAAAAAGTTTCACTTTTACCGTGGTTTCATAAAACCGCACAACCAGTGTTTTTTTTGTTTTTGTTTTAATCTGAAGTATTGACAAAATACTCGGTTTACCATCTAGTTGTGCCCGCAAGGTTTTCAGCCCAATCGCCCTAACCACTGGGCCGCGGTTAGCCTAAAAAAGGGCTGCGAGAGGTGTTTTCGAAGGTTTTTGGCTATGCGGTCGAGTTGGATGTCGTTTTCAAAGTAGGATTCCCCTATTATTGAACGTGGAATCCATTTTTGGGGGTGCAAGAACGACCCTATTTCACCGTGGCGATCTATAGGGCTACAAAAAGGATTTTTGAAGGATCCCAGGAGGTCAGATAAAGTGTCGTTTTCCGAGTAATTTTGGATGCAATTTTTTTTTTTTAAGGTCACATCTGTCCAAACATTGTGCAGAATTTTTTTAAAATTTCTCAATGACAATGACACCGAATTAATTTTTGCACGATTAACCTATATCAAAGAATAATAAACCCCTGTGTAAAACTTGCAGCGTTTTTGGAAACTACTCACAGTGAATCATACTATGTACGATTTTGTTACGATGTAAATTTGTTCGTAAATGTCATGTGAGAACAAATTTGAAGGCCAATGTAGGCCTAAATAATAGGCATCGTCGCGAAAACACAGGTTGATTATTCTGAGAATTTTGTGGTGAATTTGATTATTCAAATTCGAAAATCAGTATTTTCCTGCATCATACTTGGATCGAACGGTTGAGATAGGTACGTACATGCAACGGTGTGATTAGCTTAAATCGTCGATCAACATACCGGGGACTTTCTCCAAATTTGAATTTGAAATTTGATTTGGCTGGCAAAAGGTCTTGAAAAGTGTTACTCAAGGGTGAATTACCACTAAATGTCGGTCATAAATAATTTATCATTGATTGCAATTATTGCATTTAACAGTTGATTATTGCAATCAACTGTTATGCATATCGCGTTTTACAGCCAATGAAATCGGGGTTCACAGCTTATTTTGGAGAAATCCTATTCATTAAAGTAGACTTAGTTAGGTTGACGACAAATAGCGAGCAGGCTTTAGATGCGAGCAGGTTCCCTCGTCGTCGTCGTCGTCTATACTCCCCTCCCCGCCCCAACCGGCGTCAACCACCTTGCCGGTTCCACCACTCATGATCCCCCTCGCGGCGCCAGCAAACTCCCCTTTCCCCCCGCCCATCATCTCCTTCGGGACTCCCTTCTCGCCAGTTTCAATAGGGGGAGAATGTGTTGGAGCCGGAGGGGAAGAGAGGAATTGGGAAGGTTGAAGTGCCTCTCCTCCTCTTCCGTCAGTCGTTCTCGCTGCGCGGAGCTTGTAGTTTCGTTCCATGCGCGCCGCGTATGTGCGTGTTCCGTGTGAACGTGATCCACCGCATAGTTTCAGTTATGTCGTAGTGAACGTGATACATCCGACATGGAGATCGAGGACACTCAGTCAATGATAACGGAATTGCCCGTGTCCCGGCTGCGGCCGCCGTTCGGCACCACCGTCCTCCACCAGCCGCACCTGAACCTCAGCCAACCGCCGTCGCCGCCGCCGACGACGCACGTCTCCTACCTTTACCCGGAGATCTTGGCGCTCATTTTCAGTTACCTCGAAGTCCGCGATAAGGGCCGCGCTGCACAAGTGTGTACTGCCTGGCGGGACGCGTCCTACCACAAGTCCGTATGGCGGGGAGTCGAAGCTAAACTCCACCTCCGGCGAGCCAACCCTTCGTTATTTGCTTCTCTCGTCAAAAGAGGCATCCGTAAAGTCCAAGTTCTGTCCTTAAGGCGCGGCCTCAGGGACGTTGTTCAGGGTATACCCAATCTCGAGTCCCTGAATTTATCCGGCTGTTACAATGTGACTGACATAGCTTTAGCAAATGCATTCCCTGCAGACTTACCCTATCTGACCAAGTTGGACTTGTCTCTGTGCAAGCAGGTGACTGATAATAGTTTAGGTCGGATTGCCCAGTACCTGAAGAACCTCGAAGTGCTGGAATTGGGCGGATGCTGCAACATCACCAACACAGGCCTCCTCTTGGTCGCCTGGGGACTGAAAAACCTGAAGAGACTGAATCTGAGGTCCTGCTGGCACGTCAGCGATCAGGGCATCGGCCATTTGGCTGGTTTGAACCGTGAGACAGCCGACGGAAACCTCGCCTTGGAATACCTCGGCCTTCAAGACTGTCAAAGGCTCTCTGACGAGGCCTTGAAACACGTTTCAACAGGTCTCAGCAGCCTGAAAAGCATCAATCTTAGCTTCTGCATCAACATCACCGACTCGGGGCTCAAATACCTCGCCAAAATGCCCTGCTTGAAAGAGCTGAACCTCAGGTCCTGCGACAACATAAGCGACATAGGTATGGCCTACTTGGCCGAAGGTGGCTCGAGCATAAGCTCGCTGGACGTTTCCTTCTGTGATAAAATCGGTGACCAGGCCCTAGTCTACGTCTCTCAGGGCCTCTTCAACCTCAAGGCCCTGTCCATGTCCGCCTGTCAGATATCCGATGAAGGCGTCTGCAAATTGGCCACAACCCTCCACGACTTGGAGACCCTCAACATCGGGCAGTGCTTCCGGATAACGGACAAAGGCTTGTTCACCATCGCCGAATCCCTCACTCATCTTCGGTGCATAGACTTGTACGGGTGCACTAACATCACGACTGCCGGCCTCGAAAAAATCATGAAACTCCCCCAGTTGAGCACCCTCAACCTCGGACTCTGGCACATCAGATGACACCCCCTTAACTTGTGATAAACAATTGAAAAAAAAAAAGAAGAAAAATTACGCATTGAAGAAGTACCCCTATTTTTAGAA
Organism: Pilophorus perplexus; assembly: GCA_955831195.1. Lineage (NCBI taxonomy): Eukaryota > Metazoa > Arthropoda > Insecta > Hemiptera > Miridae > Pilophorus > Pilophorus perplexus. Next base: position 39,381,483 of record OY037007.1, read on the forward strand.
TAACAGTCAGACCTTCTGCTTACGGAAATTCGTCACGAAAATAAAGTCAATTATAGTAGCAAATTTTGTACTTGAACAAAATGTCTCCTCTATTCTATTATGGCTCATTTGTTTAAAAAAAAAAAAAAAAAAAAAAAAAAAACATCATTTACAGTATACCTACAAGAACTCGGCATTCTCTGGCTCTGAGTCCGGGATATTAAACATGTATTGGTTGTTTGTTGGCACGTGGAGTGGAACTCTGAAGGCTTGTTTTTGTATTCATCATGAAAGAAAAACAAGCCTTCCTTGGATGATTAATATCCTAGTAGGTAGAACAACAATGAGGTGCTCAATATTGGGTTATCAGTGCCAGCGCAAAACTACATTTTACGATTTAAAAAAGGAGTCATACAACAGGGTCATAATACGCAAAATTGATGATCGCTTTACTTTTAAATCAATCACCAATCAGAGCAATGTGTTTGTGTCCCCATAAAATCACCGAGTTGCATTTCCCAATATGGGGAAAGTTTTTTTTTTCTCGCTAAATTGAAGAGGTTGCTTTGAGTTTTGGCGTGTTATTTTGTAGTGAAATATTTTTCGCGCGTTAAAATGATCTCTATTGGGGCTTCATGAAATGTTTACAGTCAAAATTGTGATGTATGCTTAGGGGCTTGACACCATTTTAAGGTCAATTTTACTGGGTGATTTTTAATGTAGGTAATGTATTCATTGGTAAATTTTCATTTAATCCGAGGATTTTATTTAAAATGTTGGAACTGCTTGGGAGAAAAATCATGCTTCAAATGTAAAAAATTGTATCTCCTCGACCCTCGTATCCTCTCATGGAGGCTCCCATTTCACTGATTGCCTATAACATAATATTATTATGATGTTATAGGCAAATTCACTATTGACTGAATATGCCACGAATTTGAGGGGTTGCGGTTTTGAAGAGAAGGGACGGTTTGACGCAGTTTCTTGAGCCTGAGCGTAAAATGAGGAAAATATCTATTATTGGAGGCGTAAGTAGGGCATATTTCTGAACATTTTTAGCTAAATTTCATTAATCTTTATGCCTTTTCAGGAAAGTTCCAGAATTTTTCATTTTCCTGAATCTTCCTTAATGTACCGATGATGAAATTCAGCTTAAAATGTTAGGCGTCATGTCCTCACGATTGTACTCCTCCAATTTCACGATATTCCACATTCACTCATAAACCATGCAAGAACGCGATCTGTTCAAAATCCAATGTTTCAATATTTCCATTAAACAAGGCAAAACTAATTTAAACTGTCGTTTTCGGCAATTTCTCAGTACTTGAAGGTCCGACTGTGATGAAAATTTGTTAACGCTCAACTTTTCTTGTGTTCTCTCCAATTATTTGTTATTTAGTAACGTTTGTGCTAGCACGATTTTTGAAATATATTTTTATGTGAATTTGTGGGTAAAAAGAATATTGCTAGACTAAGGGAACATGGAGGAAAAAAAAGTATAATATTATGTTCTTAAAAATCAAGACTATTAGGTTTAGAAAAAAAATTTGTTTTGTTTTTTCGTTTCTAGCGAACAAATTTCTAGGTGAAAAAAATTTTCTATGCACATAGGGGAGTAAGAAACAAAAATTGGTCACCATCATTGATCGTGATATTCTACCTCGGGTGCCTATCTTATAAGTTTTCTGCGAAAATCATACGTTTATGAATCTGTTTTGTTTTTTCCCTGCTGTTTGTAATCGCATGTAACACACATTTTCCCCCATGACAACCGTGAAATAAAATCCCGATCTGAAGTTTATTTATTTTATTTATGCCATTTGTAGCGAATTTAATTTACTAAAGTTGTCGATGACGTCAAGTGCTGTAGTAACCAATTTTAGTTGTTTAAATAGTAATCCTCCGTGCATTTGACCAGATGAGTTGTTCGTAGGATTTTGTTTTGTTTAATGTATACCACTTTTTTTTTTTTTAAATTGGTAACTTATTTGCACTACATAGTGCAAGTTCAATCGACTCGTTTTATTCGGTTGGTACCTATGATTTGCGTTCTAGCTAATTATAATTGTTGAAAGATCGAACTGAATTGTTTTCAATTTTTTGTTGAAGTAGATTTCTTTCTCAAAGTGGTTACGTTTTTTTTAATTTTATTTTTTTATTTTTTTTTTTTTGCGTTGTCGAATTTCCTTCGCTCCAATTATTCCATAATATGTGTACGTGGTGTCTGAAAAGGTTATTTACCAAACCATGAGGAAGACGCGATTTTTATTTTCTCCGATTCATGTAACCCGTCGTTGTTTTTTTTTTTTTCATTTTTTCATTTTTGAGGCTTTGAACTCGCAAATATATCGCTACCAAATTTCTTACGAACCTGTGAATTTTTTGAATGGTTTCGTTCCCGACATCCTTTGGTATTGTTTGGTTTTTCCACGGTGGAACGTACGATTCTTTTGTGCACGATGCTTTCGGGGTTGAAATCGTTCTTTAAAAAAAAGTTTTGAGCTATTGGCGGGGGGGGGGGGCTTCATAGATGAAATACGGCAATTTAATGGTCATTTTGTTCACTCTTCAAACGTATAGATATGCTGAATTTCCAAACATTTTTAGTCGAGTTTTTAAAAACATTTTTCACTTATATGGAGTTGATAAAATAAAACTTATTTAATATAAATTTAATGTGACATTTTTAAAATTTCAAAACTATCATGTTCGCCATGAACAGTAGATGATTCATTCGTAACTCTATCGCTCATCTACTTGTCGCTTGTTGGTAAAAAAACACAAAATTTGGTGACCAACCAGCAAATTTTGAAAAATCGAAAGATTAAAAAAACAACGTTAGTTTCAAATCCAATGTACACCTTCCTTCGTAAAACAGAAGGTGGAAGAAGTTCACCTCGAAAATTTTGCGGCATAGCTTGTATGTGATCCGAACTCTTCTTGGTCCTATTTGAGTTAAGCATTAGGCCCTCGAATAAGACATCAAAAGACATTTGGTAAATTTTTTATAATTTGGACGACTTCGTATGAAGAACTTCATTTAGCGGTTGGAAAAACTAGCTCAGGAAAGTTCGTGATAAATAGGGGCCTAGGTGAGAAAAAATAGCGCACAGCTGGAAATCGTTTCACCCACTTTTGGGGGTACCTACCAAAATTTGGTATATTTGGATATTTAATAAGACCCATCTGAGTTAGCGACGGTTTCTAGGCTGTGCTTCTGATTTGGGAGCCTAAAAACCTCGAAATATTCGCTATTTTTTTCAGTATTCCGCTTATAACGCGAAATTTACGCATCCTACAGAAAGGTTTACACATCCTTTTTGGTTTATTATTCTTGGAATAATACACCTATGTTTTCGCGACGGGGGTCGACGACTCCGATCGGGCTCAAAATTGGACATTATCCGTTTCAAGAGGTCTACATTCTAAATCCGAAATGTCCGTCCGCCGTCCAGGCCGTTTTGGGCAGTAGGAATTTTTTTTAAAATCTGAAATTTCGACAAAATACTTGGTTTACCATCTAGTTGTGCCCGCAAGGTTTTCAGTCCGATCGCCCAAACCCGTGGGGCGCTATGGGGCTACGGGAGGGGTTTTTTGAAGGCTTTTAGCTATGGGATCGAGTTAGGTGTCGTTTTCGAAGTATTTTTGGTCGTAGAATCCATTTATGGGGGTCCCGGAACGATCCGATTTCACTGTGGGGGTCTATAGGGCTTTCATGGGGCTAAAAATGGAATTTTTGAAGGATACCAGGTAAAATATTTTTCGAGGAAAAATATTTTTGAAAAAAAAAAAAATTGAAAAACATTATTTTCCACATTTCTTTATTGACACAGACTTAAAGTTTTGCACAAGTAACCTATATCAAAGAATATTAAACCCTTGTGTAAAATTTGCAGCATTTTTTTGTTTGAAATTCGCACCGTCTAATGCTGAGATATGAATTTTAAACCGAAAGGGTTCGTAGCGCCAAATTTCAACTAAGGCTTTCCTACGCAGAAAAATCCGTCTGAACTCAAAACTTCTCACTTTCATGCAATTTTTTGAAGCAAAAGTGAGCGTTATCAACTAAATTTCAACACAAGGAATTTTAAATATTTGAGGGCAATATTTAATATTAATCAATCTTAAGGTAGGTTTCTTTCTCTTTCTTCACAAAATTTCTGATTTTTTTTTTTTTTTTTTTCACTACTAGGTACTACGTTTAGTTGAACAATATTCCTAAGTGTCACAAATGAAGTTTGTTACTCTTCTATAAAAAGAAAGTGGGTCTAAACAGTGTAGAATTGGTTGGAAGAAACACCCCAATTAAATATCCTACGAGTGTACTCTGACATTTAAAAAAAAAATACACTGCCAAGGAGATGGCACAGCAGCTTCCTCGTTACAATCAAAGTGACACCGTCATAAAATGCGCTGAGCGTACCCCTGATTCAATCTTAATGAAACTGATAGGGGACCATCTAGAGCTATACGCACACAATTCCTGAAAATTTGATTGAAATCCGATCAAAATTGTGGAAGTTATGTCTGTTTCAAGAATTTCACGTTATCGCATGCGCAGAGCGTACCGCTGATTCAATTTTTTACCCAAAGCCTGGGTAATCATCTACGGCACAACCCGCGTAATCCCTGAAAATTTCATCAAAATCGGATCAATATTGGCTGAAATCCCCACTCCTTCCCTTCTTTAGGGAAGGAGAGGGGGTTGAAGGAAGGGAAAACGGAAAAAATCCTTGAGGGCGCTCAACCTATCTCAGAACGTACATCATTTTTGAATTTCTCGAGAGTTTCAAGAATATATATATATATAAATTACGTTCGCGCATGCGCAGGGAGTACCACTGATTCAATCGTGATGAAACTGATAGGGAACCATCTAGGGCTATATCCACACAATTCCTGAAAATTTGATTGAAATCCGATCAAAATTGTAGGAGTTATGGCTGTGGAAAGGAAATTACGTCGCGCATGCGCTGACCGTACCGCTGATTCAATTGCGATGAGATTCGTATGGGACCTCAAGGAGCCTGATCCGCATAATCCCTCAAAATTTGAGCTAAATTCATTCAAAATTGTGGAAATTATGGCTGTAACAAGGAAATGCGGACAGACCGACAGACCCACAGACCCACAGACCGACAGACACGGAACCAAATTTGTTCAGTAGGCTATGAAACGCAAAATGCGAGTGGAAATTTTGAATTCGGACAACAAAAATTTTTTTTCTCCAGAAAGTGAACACAAGGCTTCCGCTGCTTCGCAGACTCGGAAGCAAAAATCGATCGGTCCAGTCATTTGGGACCTACAGGCGTTGGAAGTTGAGGGGTGTATACTTTTCAGCTAAGTTTGTAAAAAACACCAATCTTTGAAGAGCGATTACGGCTGAACGGCTGGACCGACTTCAATGCAACAAACGCCATTCGACGATACATTTAATCCTTTTTTTTTAAAAAAAAAGAGGAAGGAGTTCACTTTTCTAGGATGCGTACTTGTCGCGTTATAAGCGAAATACTGAACCAAGAGCAAACATTGCGAGGTTTTTAGGCTCCCACATCTGAAGGTCAGCCTAGAAACCGTCGCAAACTCAGAGGGTCTTATTTGGGACCCTTTGAACTTTTTTTGGGGGGGGGGGGGGGGGTCAGGTGCCCACAGCTGATTTATTACGCCGAATGTTTAGCGTTTTGAAACAACGCCAAAAATCGGCAATGGGGAACTTGCATAATTTTCAGGACTATTTTCTTGTTCTAACATGAACACTGTCGAAATTACCACAAAATATTCCATTCAGTTGATCATTCAGTAATATAGAATGCGTATTTTGCATTTTTACATTTTCCGTGACGTCACTTAGCCAACGTGCGGGAGTGAGAGGCAATGAGTGAAGCGGGCGGGCGTCACATCTTTTAATTTTTTCTTCCCTCCGGCTTTCCGGCTAAGCTAACCGGAAATTGAGATGAAAATTGGCATGCTGACATTTCGATCAATGAAGGGGACGAACAGTTTTCAGTAAAAAATTATTCCGATGCAAAGTGCCCTATTAGAAATAGTGACAAATGAACTCTTAGTACCTATTACTCTATTAATAATCAAGGCGGCTTTTTATGTTATTGCGGCATAAATTCCAAAAAATGAAATGTCCGTTCGTCGTCCACGCCCTTTTAGCTTTAGGAATTGTTTAAAAATCTGAAATGTTGACTGTTGAGTTGTGTCCGTTCAGTTTTCAGCACGACCCGTAAGGCTCTCTTTGCGGCTAAAAATGGGCTGAAGGAGAGGTTTTTGGCCGTATAGCCGAGTGGGATGTCTTTATCGAAATATTTTTGGCGTGGCAGAGCAGCCCGAAAACACTGTGTGGCTCTCTGGAGCTTCTAAAGTGGTACATATCGCGGGCCCGCAACAAAATTTACACAACTCAAAAACAACAAATTGTTCAGGAGAGCCAAAAGAAATATTTCCTTTATTCAGCTTCCTGAAATACTATTAGGCTAGTCATATAGTGCACTAAAAAAAAGCTAAAATCGCTACTAACGGGTAGTTTTGATTTTTTTGATATGTTGTTATCAGGAGCACGTAGGTAGAATACCTACCCAATTTTGCTGCTAAAATAATCGTCGAGAACTTTGTGAGCAACTCGAAAACCCGCGAGTTTGGTTTTTTGGTTATATCTCCTAAGCTAAGCGTTTTAACGATTTTATTTTTTACGTACCTAGTTACCAATTTTAAAGTAAATATAACTTTCGAGAATTTGAGCACAACGCGAGCTCAGTACGACACCCTTTTGAATTTAGGCGATTTTTCCAAAAAATTCAATTTTAAGTTTTGGTCAATTTCAGACCCAAATTACCGGCAAAATACTTATTCTACGAGGATATTCGTTTGAGTAAAGTTGTAGGAAATGTATTAAGTTTTCATTTGAGCACTAGTAGGACTCTGTAGGTAAAATAGGAACCGAGAAAACGAATTTAAACAAAAACAAGAAACGTCTGCCACCGCTCGGTTAGCGGAAAACCACGTTTTTCAGAACGTTTTCGGCTGCAGCTCAGAAACTATCGACCCGATTCTAAATTTATTTTTCCCCCGTAAAAGCTGAATAAATTTTCCATCGCAGCTATTCCATATAAAATTTTGGTTTGAGCTTTGATAAGGGAGCAAGCATGGCAAAAAAATCAGGCCAAGAAATGTGTTTTTCGGACATTTTTGCCCATAACTCGGGAACGGTAAGTTCCACATTAATTCTTAATGTACTTTTACAACCTAAGGGCCCCTGAGGCCTCCGTAAATGTTACAAATAAATAAATGATCTTCTGTACTGCTCCTTTTATAAAATTTAATCAGTTTCCACCAGAATCAAAGAAAATTAAGATCCGACTTAACTGTTCCCGAGTTATCGGCTAAAGATGAGGCGCGTGAATCTCATGAACTGTCCAATTAATTACACACAAGAATATCGTCACAACAGTAACAGACGTTACGTTGTAACAGTTAGGTACTGTTCTTTGCACAAAATAAATTAATTATTTCATGATTTCTTTATTTTGTGGAAATATTAATGGTTTAAAACTTTTTAAAATTGTATAACTGTACCTACCTACCGTGTTTGGACAGATGAGGGACCCACAAATAGGGATTCTACGTCCAAAATTTCTTCGAAAGCAACACCTCACTCGACTCAGGCCTAATAATAATATTATTTTATAACATATCATCACATAGGTATTATAACTAATAACATATTATATTATTAGGCCTGAGTCGAGTGAGGTGTTGATTTCGAAGAAATTTTGGACGTAGAATCCCCATTTGTGTGTCCCCCATCTGTCCAAACACGGTAGGTAGGTACAGTTATACAATTTTAAAAAGTTTTAAACCATTAATATTTCCACAAAATAAAGAAATTATGAAATAATTAATCTATTTTGTGCCAAGATCTTTTAAAATTGTTCCATCTAATAAAACTAACTGAATGGAAGGAAAATTAAAATTTGCACCGTTGGAATAATTCTCCTTGGACCTTCGAGATTATTTATTTTTTAAATCATCTTTAGAAAGCTTCCAAAATACACTGAAAGTGAAGTCAAAACTCTAATTGCATGTCCATACGTAATTATATATAAAAAAAAAATAAATTAAAAATGTGAAGTAGAGCAGGGTTCACATCCATGCGGCAACCCGTCAATGCGTGAACGCGTGAGCAGTGGAGGGGATTCCGGCATTCCGGTCAGACGTTCACAAGGGTCCAGCAAATTTTCATTTCGTTGCACACAGCTGTTCCGCGTTTATTCGTGTTTTGTTGATGTTGCTATGGCGACCACAACAACCTGGATGCTTATTACCGTTATCAATGCGTCAATCCGGTAAAATATCTGATTTTTCGGATGTGTTCAGTCAGCTCCGAAAGTGCTTCTCCGTCAAAACTAACTTCTTCCCGCCCGCTGGCATCGGGCAATCAGCATACCGAACGCAATGACAGAATGATGCAATATCGCATTGCCGCATGGATGTGAACCCTGCTTCAGACTCAGCTCTTGGAGTTGAGCGCTTGACCCCACCGCAGTTTTGATCCTAATTTAGGAATGGAAGTGCTCCCGAATCTCGGGTTAAATCATCCTGTAGGTACCATGTTGTTAGAAGTCAAAAAGGGAAAAATACATCATTTTTGTGACAAAAAGTCTTTTACGTAGTTTACGATTCAAAAACCACTGTGAGTGACGTCACCTACAGGTGTTCCGGTTTCCAATCAAAAGACACCAGAGTGCAGGTCGATTTTGGTTTATTATTCTTGGAATAATACACCTATGTTTTCGCGACGGGGGTCTACGACTCCGATCGGGCTCAAAATTTGACATTATCCGTTTCAAGAGGTCTACATTCTAAATCCGAAATGTCCGTCCGCCGTACGCCGTACGCCGTCCGCCGTCCAGGCCGTTTTGGGCAGTAGGAATTTTTTTAAAAATCTGAAATTTTGACAAAATACTTGGTTTACCATCTAGTTGTGCCCGCAAGGTTTTCAGTCCGATCGCCCAAACCCGTGGGGCGCTCTGGGGCTATAATGGGGCTACGGGAGGGTTTTTTTTGAAGGCTTTTAGCTACGGGATTGAGTTAGGTGTCGTTTTCGAAGTATTTTTGGACGTAGAATCCATTTTTTGGGGTCTCGGAACGATCCGATTTCACTGGGGCGATCTTTAGGGCTTTCATGGGGCTAAAAATGGGATTTTTGAAGGATCCCAGGATGTTAAATATTTTTCGAGTAAAAAATACAGAATTTTTGAAAAAACACATTTTTGAAGAAAAAAATCCAAAAAAAAAAATTTTTTTTTAATAAAAAAAATTTTTTTTTTAATTTTTTCATTGACAGAATTAAATTTCTGCACAAGTAACGTATATCAAAGAATAATAAACCCTTGTGTAAAATTTGCAGCGTTTTTCTTTTTTTCGATTTTTTCTTGGTGTTTGGCTCTTAAAGTGACACTGGAGTAACTTATCTAGTGACTTATCTAGTGACACTGGAGTAACGAGAAAATGGCCGTGTTCGCTTTGTTTTGAATGTGATCATGCTTATTTACTCAACTTATTTGTGATATAAATTAACTTATTCCAATGACCGATTCTTTAGTTTTTAGTTTTGTAATGGTGGCCAACGTGTCGACCAATAGGAGCTGACCTCGGGTTCCCGCCAAAATTCAAATAGCAATTTTCCCATAAATTTTATAAATTCATACGAGCTTGCAGTTTGTGTTTTAACCCCATTTTTAGTATTATTTGGACGCCTTCTATCGACAAAAAAAAAATAATCCAGAAACGCTTCCATTCCTAATTCTATGAATCAATATTTACGTGCGACCAGTTTGACCACTTTTCATGTTTATGGAAGCCTTTTATCAATAAAAAATTAATATTCTCGAGACGCGTTAACTACACACTATCTGACTTGTTGGTAACGGATTTTCCGCTGTCCTGGTGAATACATTGGTTAGGTAGGTAGGTACTGATGTTCTCAGAGCTCTTCTAGTGATCTGGCGATAACGCTTGGACGATCGAATGCTCGGCGGTAGGTATAACCACCCTATTCACCTGAGCCAATAAAATTTATCAATACATCTCCAGTTGCAGAGAATAAGAAGTGCGGGAAATAGGGCAAATGGCAAAAGGAGATAGAAATGAAAGAAAGATGAAATCGTAAAAAGCAGATCGGCACGGAGCAGTTATTGTTTTGCTCGGGCGATATCTCTGAGGATTCACGCTTCGTTTCATTTTCCATCTTTTATTGCTCCCTTCCCCTCTCACATGAAAATGTTGACGACGAGGCTTAGCAATGAATTTACGTTTCTTATTCATAATGAAAGCCCGTGTGAGATGCCGCTCGAGCAACTTGACGCCGTTTTTAGCATCCTCTTTTTATAACCATCCTTCGAAAGAAGATTTCAAAACCCCGCAAATAGGATTACGGACGGGGTTTATAATACATAATAATAATAATAATAATAATAATAATCGAAAATAATTATGGCGTAGTCTGGCTGGTCTAGGACCCCGATGAATAGACACTGTGTTCAAAATTACTCTGAAAACGATACCTCACTCAATGCCTACTCAAAGTTAGAGACAGATGAAGTTCTTCGGTAAGTAATTATAACTTGGGGGGGGGGGGGGGGTCGCGTAAATGTGGGAGGTGACTTCATCATCATCGTAGTTTTCAGATTAGTTGCCGCAGCGGCCGCCGTAGCAGCTGTTCCGGCAAAATGTGATCACTTTGGTGGAGAAAACCTGTGTTTGGTGTCTTTTTATAGGTTCTACGACCCGCTAATATGAAAACTAGGATGATAAACTGATGTAAAATTCCATGATCTACAACATTCATTCTAAGTATCTTTTGGCTAGGACTAACCATTTCAAAGATCTTTGAAACTCGCAACAACTGCTCTGGAAGAGCACTTGCTGCGAGGAATCGGCAATTTTTCCTCTGAATACCAATTTGGGGAGACATTTTACGGGCTTTTCCTGAGATCTTCGGGAAAATCCTAATATCGGTTCTGAAAGGAAATTTAATCAGCTTTCGCGAGGTGGCAATGAAATTTCGATTGGGAAAATAGTTTCGGAGGGAATGAAGAAAATGTTCTGAAACCCGTGGTCAAGTTTCTGATTTCCCACCCTTTCCGACAAATAGGTACTAATGGTACCACTTTTGTTGTCTCAATAGAAATGCACTTGACCTTATATGTATACAATTTAATCAGCTTTCACCAGAAAAAAAGAGAATTAAGATCGGACGAACCGTTCCTGAGTTATGGGCAAAAATGTACAAAAAAGTTTTTTTCCTCGAAATTTACCATTTTTTTGTCGGGTCCGCCCCTCCCTTATCAAAGCTCGAATCCAAATTTCACATACCCGCGTTGGGAAATTTATTTAGCTTTCACTAGAAAAAAACAAATTTGGAATCGGATCAATAGTTTCCGAGCTACAGCCGTAAACGTTCTAAAAAACGTGGGTTTCCGCTTACCGAGCGGTGTCAGATTGGGCGTTTTGGTTTATTATTCTTGGAATAATACACCTGTTTTCGCGACGGGGGTCGACGACTCCGATCGGGCTCAAAATTTGACATTATCCGTTTCAAGAGGTCTACATTCTAAATCCGAAATGTCCGTCCGCCGTCCAGGCCGTTTTGGGCAGTAGGAATTTTTTTTAAAATCTGAAATTTCGGCAAAATACTTGGTTTACCATCTAGTTGTGCCCGCAAGGTTTTCAGTCCGATCGCCCAAACCCGTGGGGCGCTATGGGGCTATAATGGGGCTACGGGAGGGGTTTATTGAAGGCTTTTAGCTATGGGATCGAGTTAGGTGTCGTTTTCGAAGTATTTTTGGACGTAGAATCCATTTTTTGGGGTCCCGGAACGATCCGATTTCACTGGGCGATGTGTAGGGCATTCGTTGGGCTAAAAATGGGATTTTTGAAGGATCCCAGGATGTTAAATATTTTTCGAGTAAAAAATACAGAGTTTTTGAAAAAACACATTTTTGAACAAAAAAAACCAAAAAAAAATTTTTTTTTTAGATAAAAATCCAAAAAAAAATTTTTTTTTTTTCAATTTTTTCATTGACAGAATTAAATTTCTGCACAAGTAACGTATATCAACGAATAATAAACCCTTGTGTAAAATTTGCAGCGTTTTTTATTTTTGTTTAAATTCGCTCTCTCAGCTAGTAGCAGCATTTTTTTTTTTTTTTTTTAATTCAGGTTCTCACTGAACTCGTAATTTGATGCTCTACAACATAAATTTTGAGCCAATTCATTTGCATTAGCCGTTCATAAGTTACAGGGATTGAAACATGAGCGAATCCTAATCCTACTTTTCAGCCAAGTTGGAATAAATCACCCATTTTTGACGATCGATGGCGGCTGAACGGCTGGACCATTTGAAATACCTATATAGGCAGTGCAATCGACGTAAAATGTAATGCTCCTTAGTTTTAGAAAAAAAATTTCTGTGCGATGCGTCGTTTCTGAGTTATAAACGAAAAAGTCTCTCCGGCTCGCTTCGCTCGCTCCCCTAGTGGGGTACGTAGCATCGATGGACACGTTTTTTATGTCTAGTCCCCCCCACCCCCATTTCCTACTCATTCACCTACCCTTGTATCTCTACCCTGGGCTTCATTTTGGCGTTTTCTCAAATTGATTTCTAACGTGGCAACTGATAACAACAAAACAAGCGGCATTGTTTACTGCATCCATTAATAACATCAATAAATATAAAATGGGGACATAATGACAAAGAACAAGTACGAAAGAAATGCGTGATAAATCGAGAGCTTTCCAACGAATGGTGAACGATTTTTGTACGATTATAACTGGCGAAGATGAAGTTCCGTAGCAACGAATCGGTTGTATGCGAAAATCAACGGTAGCGTGACGTTACAAGAAACGACACACAGACCAAAAAATTTGGGACGATGTAATAAAAGTTTAACTTTAATAACTAAAAAACGTGCGAAGGTTTTTGGCTACTCCCAAACGTCCACAAGGAAATTTTGTGTGCAAAATGTGGATTTAACATCTCTAACAGACCATCAACAAACCCCCAAAGTTTGTTTTGACAGGAATTTTTGCAAGGTTTGCAAGAGTTTGGTATGTACCTACATTTTAGATGTTTTGAGATTTTTGAAACAAAAACCTTGCAATTTAGTTTACCAGTTGTTTACTTTTGCTGTGTTGCAGACATTTTATTTCACCTACATTATAATGTTAATATATTAAGACCTAACTCTGCGATATTACTGTAGTAACTACTTCTAAGTCTGTTGGTACTACAAACGGGGGAAAAATAGAAGGTCCAAGACTACAAAAAAGATCAAACTTTCTTTTCTCATTGGTAGGCTACACTGTGGTGGGTAGCCATGGACGTAGCTAGTTTTGAAACAAAACACGTAGACTTAGCCACTTTTGATGCAAAATTAGGCGTTAGCCTGTTTTGTTTCAAAACAAATCCCGGACTAAACCACTTATGTAAAAAAGGCATCATTTTCAAGGGGATCTAACCAGTAATGAAGAAAAGTAAGTAAGTTCCTCGCACTGCAATCCTATAGGAATGACTTTTATTTCGGATTTGATAGAAAATGAACTTGAACAGTTTTGAAACTCAACTACTCAAATATTAAATATTTGAAATATTAAATAAATATTAAATAAATTTAAACAAATATTAACTAAATTTTAGCCGTTTTAAATCGCCTGATGTGAGACACATTTACTGAAGGTTTGGCTAAAATTTACAGTAGGTGTGGCTAATCTCACCGCTCCTAATCAAGTCCTGTACAGGCAAAGATGTGGGGCCATTGACCTGTCAGTGGACTGACAAAGGACGTGACGTGAGTGAAGGTAGGTGTATGCAGACCCATTTCCCGCCTTCTTTCAAAATACACTTTCCCCAACTCTTTTTGTTGAAAACGAAAAGGAATTTTGAGCTAAAATTAAATCAAATTTTGATGTAGACGGGTTTTTGAAAGTGGTGGTGAAAAAGAAAATTTCCGTCCTCCAGACGAATTTTAGCAAGAAATTTCTAGTTAGAATTTGTCATTCTTTTGTATAAATTAAGACAAAAATTAATTGCAGGACAACGGAAACCATTTAAAAAAATATTTCCCGATGGAGGAGGAGGAGGAGGAGGAGGAGCTGACATTTTTCCTTCCCCGAGTAGCCCGAACTGGTGGTTAAAATTTTTTTCATTGACACAGAATTAAATTTCTGCACAAGTGACCTAGATCAAAGAATAATAAACCCCTGTGTAAAATTTGCAGCATTTGCAGCGCAGTGACAGTCAGAAGGGGTGATCCTATGACTAGGGACACGCCAGGCGAATGCAAATTCGCTCATGTTTTTATTTTTCAGAGCATGCAAACTGTAGAATCGGTCTTGGAAAAATTGTCTTTACACAGATAAAATAAAAATAAATATATAAAATAAAAAATAACTCCGAACGATAGCGGTGAAAAACTCCAGGACAGCGATTTGGCCAGTGTTAGCGGAATCGCTCACCACGTAGTTCATACCACTAGTTCATATATGAAACGTACGTGTATACACGTACGTTTGATAGGAGGTGAAGCGGGACGTTCGCGCAAATGTCTATAATACGGCCTCACCCGTTAGCGCAAATGAAGGGTCGAAATTCGCGCAAACGAAACAACTTTGGGTCCGTATTTGGTCGGATTAGCGCAAACGTATGGCAGCCAATCGAACACACCACAGTGCCCTGCTGGGCCAAAGGAGCAAAGATGAACCAAGAATACGGAATTGAATAAAGATAATGAAAATGCTGCAAATTTTACACAAAGGTTTATTATTCTTTGATATGTATAGGTAAATTGAGCAAAATATAACTCAATAAAAAAAAAAAAAAAATTTTTTGTAGTTCTTAAAATGTTTGGACTGATGCAGGACCCCGAAAAATGGTTTATGCGTCCAAAAATAGTTCGAAAACAACACTTAACTCGATCCCATAGAAGAATGCCTTCAAAAATCCCTCCCAATTCCTCTTTTTAGCCACACCGGTTTAGGCGATCGGGCCGAATACCTTGTGGGCACAGCTATACGGAGATTCAACCCTTTTATCAAAATTTCAGTTTGAAAAAAAAGACGCTGCAAATTTTACACAAGGGTTTATTATTCTTTGATATAGGTTACTTGTACAGAAATTTAATTCTGTCAATAAAAAAATTTAAAAAAATTTTTTTTTTTAATTTTTATATTCCAAAAAAAAACTTTTTGAGGGGATTTTTTTTTTCCAAAAATGTGTTTTTTCAAAAATTCTCTAATTTTTACACGAAAGATATTTAACTTCTTGGGATCCTTCAAAAATCCCATTTTTAGCCCCATGAAAGCCCTATAGATCGCCACAGTGAAATCGGATCGTTCCGGGACCCCCAAAAATGGATTCTACGTCCAAAAATACTTCGAAAACGACACCTAACTCGATCCCATAGCTAAAGCCTTCAAAACACCCCTCCTGTAGCCCCATTTTAGCCCCATAGCGCCCCACGGGTTTGGGCGATCGGACTGAAAACCTTGCGGGCACAACTAGATGGTAAATCAAGTATTTTGCCAAAATTTCAGATTTTTAAAAAAATTCCTACTGCCCAAAACGGCCCGGACGGCGGACGGACATTTCGGATTTTGAATGTAGACCTCTTGAAACGGATAATGTCAAGTTTTGAGGCCGATCCGAGTCATCGACCTCCGTCGCGAAAACATAGGTGTATCATTCCAAGAATAATAAACAAAAAAAAACAAAAAATTTGGGGAAGGGAGGAGTTATTAAATTAAATTCACACTGAAATTGAATTCTAATTATGAATTTATTTAAGTTATTACAAGAAATCAGAAGGGGAAGGCCGAAAAATTTATTGGGCCTCAGGTGGGACTCGAAGCCACAACCTTCGCATTACTAGTGCGACGCTCTACCAATTACGCCACTGAGGCCAGCAGTCATGATAGAACATCGGAGATTGAAGGCTCAACCGTCCCCCTGCCCCCAACGCTTGATTCGGCCTTCTCATATTGTTGCTTATTTTCCCCTTCTGAACCCTGATTTGATACGAAGCCAGTAGACATCCTACTTTTGTCCCTCTTCCTAGGGGTCCCTTAATTCCCCAGGAGGAGTAGTTTCATTAGGTAATGACTTGAGGGAATTTTGAACTGCTTCCCTCATACAGTGTTTTATTTGGGGAAGGGAGGAGTTATTAAATTAAATTCACACTGAAATTGAATTCTAATTATGAATTTATTTAAGTTATTACAAGAAGGCCGAATCAAGCGTTGGGGGCAGGGGGACGGTTGAGCCTTCAATCTCCAATGTTCTATCATGACTGCTGGTCTCAGTGGCGTAATTGGTAGAGCGTCGCACTAGTAATGCGAAGGTTGTGGGTTCGAGTCCCACCTGAGGCCCAATAAATTTTTCGGCCTTCCCCTTCTGATTTCTTGTAATAACTTAAATAAATTCATAATTAGAATTCAATTTCAGTGTGAATTTAATTTAATAACTCCTCCCTTCCCCAAATAAAACACTGTATGAGGGAAGCAGTTCAAAATTCCCTCAAGTCATTACCTAACAAAAAAAAAAAAATCTTGCTGCCCAAAACGGCCTGGGCGTCCCACAGCGCCCAGATGATGGGAGACGGTGGCGGAAATGATTAAAAATGCAAAATCTAAATGTTTAGCTGTTTTTTTAATCATTTTTTAATGAATAAATAATAATTATTAGATAGGTTTTAAATAATTTAAAATAATAATAATTATTATCAAACTCAATTATTTTAGTTATAATTATTTAAATTTTTTAATAATTAAAATAATAATTACTATTTTAAAAAATTTAAATGATTTTCATAAAAATATAAAAATTATTTTGCAAAAGTAATTGTGATAAATTTAAAATATTTTTTCGTAAAAAATCTAAATGTTTGGCGGTTTATTATCTTTTTTTTAACAAAAATATAAAATGTAAAATAATAATTATTGTTTCCTCTTTTTCAGTTTTTTAATGCGCACATTTGCGCACGATCTGACTTTACATAGAATATCATTCTAGGGTCCTCAGTGAACACACAGATTAAAAAAAAAAACTCAGTGTAGTCATGTGAATACCGCGACTTTTTTCGAGCTTCTGATCTTTTCGACTTTTTTGATCTGTAAAATCGATAAGGGCCAATTTATTGAGGAGAATATTTTTAATGTCTTCATATGGACTGCCTGAATACAAGTCAGTAGTGGTTTAAGGCTTAATTAACATAATATGTTAGCCTCATATTATGAGGCTCGCCACGGTGAAAAAACGAAACTGGTGAAAATGCCCCTCTGATCTCCTCCAGACGGCTCGGAGCGACAAAACCAGTACTACCTCGCACTGGGTACGAATGGTTCTTTGTTCTCATTTATATCAACATCAAACCGATCGGCCAGACGCGTTTTTAATTTTTCAAATTTCCGCCACCATTTATCGTCATGTTCCCCAGTATGCATCATCTCACACGGCCACATCCACGCTGGAAGATCATCGGCAAATATATATATGCACCCCATGGTAGAAAATGCAGATATTACTGTCGGTGCTATTCTACATTGGTTCCATAAAAACCGTCTCGCTGTAAATGATTCAAAAACGGAGGTGATGTATTTTGGATTAAGGGACTTATCGCTGGCAGTGAGTGTTGGTAACCCTCAGTCCGTTAAAATGTTGGGTGTTGTACTGGATCCGAAACTGATTTGGAGGCCCCACTGTGAACTGCTGGCCAGTTCCTTAAATAGCGTTTCCTTCCTTTTGCGAAGACTTTCCAACAAGCTTCCTAAGACTGCCGTTCTTGCTGCCTACTATTCAGTTTTTCAAAGTAGGGCTGGATATTGCATCATTTGACGAAAAACTCGTCTGTTCGCTTGAGGCTTTTGGCTTATTTGCTCTCAACGGGCGCTCTGTTGGTGACACTCCAGGTATTTTTACCAGCTTCTCCTACAACGGAGCTAGCACGGTTGACCTGGTTTGGGTCAGTGCGGATACCGTGTGGGATGTGAAGGACTTCCGGGTTCTCGCGCCGGACCTCTCTTCGGATCATGCTCCGTGCTTGGTGAAGTTGGAGGTGCACTCAAATAAAACAAAACTTTCGCACGCACCTCGGTTGATCGGGCCACTTCGTCGAACTGGTTGGATGCTAAGCTCAAATGGGATCCAGTCAGATGTGCCGAGTACCGGCATTTAATTTCAAAAAAACTGCCAGTGGTGCAGTCAGAGTCGGTTGACTCCATTTATAATGAGCTTAAAGCCATCATACTCGAATGTGCCAAAGAGTTGAACATATTTCTCCCTCCTAAACCACGCAGCCACAACGTTCATCACAACACATGGTTCGACTCTGATTGTGTCTCAGCGAAATACGAGATGAGGGCCAGTTTCAGAAGGTTGCGGCGGAAAGGTTTCGTCCAGCCCTTCATGGGGGAGTACTTGGATAGGAGAAGGGCTTACAGGAGTCTGATCGGGGCCAAGAAGAAGAATTTCTTTTCTGATCTGAGAGGTCTCCTGTCGTCTTGTCGCAATCCCAAAGCCTTTTGGAGCGCGGTCCGGAAGCTTAGAGGCCGCGGTGCACGTACTTGTGAGCTTAAAATGGACCAAGTAGAAGCCTTTTACGACGCGCTCTACCCCAGTCGCGAAGCCGTGGGGAGAGATATTTTTCAAGGAACTTATGACCCGATCCTGGATGCAGTTATTGAGAGAGATGAACTCTCCAAGGCTATCTCCTCCTTCAAGGATAATAAGGCGCCTGGCGACGATCTAATTTCATATGAATTCTTCAAGAACATGCCGAAGGATGGGCTCCCATATATTCTCTCTCTTTTCAATCTGATTCTCTCCAGTGGAACCATTCCTACCGGCTGGGCGTCGATCCGGGTTTTCCTGTTGTTCAAGAAGGGTGATGCCGCAGACGTTGGTAACTATCGTGGAATCTCGCTCATCAACGCCCTGGCGAAAATCTTCTCTCAAATTCTCCTCAATAGGCTGCTAGCTTTTGCCTCCAACAGGTGCCTCCTGCCGGAAAACCAGAACGGGTTTAGAAAGGGAAGAGGAACCATTGACTCGATCTTCACTTTGGCCAGCATAGTGCAAATTTCTACTAGGCTAAAAAATCAGAAGCTTTACTGCGCCTTCATTGACTACAAGCGGGCGTTCGACAGCATTTCCCATGGCCTGTTATGGAGTAAGCTGCATGCAATGGGAGTAAGCGCTCGCTTCATCAACGTCGTTAGAGGCTGGTACGAACGAGCCATATTCTCCGTTAAGCTGGGTACCGAGGCTTCGAAGCATTACGACATAACCTCAGGTATTTTGCAGGGCGATATTTTGTCTCCCCTTCTCTTTGCTCTATTTATCGCGGATTTCGACTCTTTCCTACTTTCAAGAGGGATTGAGGGGGTCGCCATTGACGGAATGGTTTCTATCAACTCTCTATTTTATGCTGACGACCAGGTCTTGCTTGCGTACTCGCCCCATAATATGAACCGCGTGTTGGCAGCTTTAAATGAATATTGCCTCCTGAACAAACTGACTGTAAATGCGGCAAAGTCGAAGGTAATGGTATTCCAGAGGAAAGGGAAACAGGCTCAGCACAGGTTTTGGTGTGGCGCAGAGGAATTAGAAAAGGTGTCCTCTTACACATACTTGGGCGTTGCGTTCTCCAGGTCGGGCGTCTTTGCCGAGACGGCGCGGCACGCCGTCTCCAGAGGAACTGCCGCGTACAAGAATATCTGGCCAGTTATCTTCAAGTCTCAGGCGGCGGCTCCGGAGACTTGGTGCGGGTTGTTTTCGGGTGCTGTGGCCAGTACCTCTCTCTATGGTGCTGAGATCTGGGGCTTCTCTTATGCTGAGTGCTTGGAACGTGTCCAGGTGAGATCTTTCAAATCTCTTTTGGGACTGGCGTCTAATACCCCGGATTACGTAGTCAGATCGGAGCTGGGCCTTTGCCATATCAAGTTTTCGATTATAAAAGCCATGTTTGGATGGTGGTTCAAGCTGCTGAGCATGCCTCGGGAGAGGCTGCCAAGGGTGTGCTTCGAGAGACTTGTGGACATCTCACTGAACTTCCCGGACACAAAATACAACTGGGCCTTGCAGTTGAGGACCTCTCTTGGGGAGGCTGGCTGGGAGGACTTGTGGACCGAGCGAGGTGCGGCGACTCTGAGGAAGGCAAATCCGGAAGTCCTGGATTGCTTGCGTTCAAAATTACTAAGGGCGGATCTGGAGAGAGCGGCAGCCTCCTCATTCAACTATTGCCCAAGAGGCTCTTCCCGCCGCGTGGGTCAATGTGCGCCCTACCTCTCGGGTGACCTGCCGTTGTTCGCCAAGAGACTCTTATGCCAAGTAAGATGTGCAAACCCTAGGTACAGCAGGATAATACTCCACCGCATTACAAATCGCTTCGACAGCTCCGCAACGTGCTCCATATGCAACTCGAACAGCCCAGACTCTCTTTTCCATCTCATCGCTGCCTGTCCAGTGTACACGTATGAGCGTTTTAAATTCTTTGGGTTCCCCTCTTTTGATGAGAGCTACTTCTTCTCTTTGCTTCTCTTTGAGGACAAAGGCCTGGTCCGCAAGGTTGTTGGGTTTCTTCAAACGGTTCTTCGTCAAAGAGCTTTCACTATTAATGAGGGGTTCTTGGTAATCTAATGGTAGCCAATGTAGGCTTATTCGTGCTTTGTTTGCGCCACCACCTCCACCTCCGCCACTACTCGTTGTATTGACCTCCGTTGTTTTCATTTTCTCCTATTCTGTGCCCTTCAGACCGTATTTTCTCATTTATTTTCTCTGATTATGTTCCTAGAAGTTGTATTTTAATTTTTCTCTTCACCGCTATGCGAACTCCTTGTGAAAAACCACTGTTTAACACAATAAAGCATCTATCTATCTATCTATCTATCTATCTATCTATTGCATCATTTGCTGGGGCCACGCGCCACACAGCCCCCTTGTATTAAGCAGTCAAAGGAGATCAAGGGCCTAAGCTATCGGGAGGACTGCAGAGATGCTTTTCAGGAGCTGGGAATACTAACAGTACCAGCCCTGTACATCCTCGCATGCCTTACCTTTGTGCGGAAAAACATCAGCTCATTCCCCCAGCCTCTCACACCCACAATACACGAAGTGCCAGTCAGCTTTTCGTTGCCCCACTCACGTTTGGCCGTCAGTTGAACAGTCTACATCGTGGTGGGGAATAAAATTTTTTAATGCCTTACCAAAATTTGTCCGAGAAGAGCCCGTGCCAAAATTTAGAATCTCTTGTAAAACCCGATTGTCACAAATAGTGCCGTACTCATTAGATGACTTTTTCTCAACACCAGAAACATTAAATGTTTAAATTTTAATTAGGTCTTATTTCAATTAACATGACATGTGACCATTGTCAAAAGCTCACTGTGTAATACGGCAAAAAAAAAAAAAAAAAAAAAAAAAAATCATGATTCGATTGAATCATCGAGATTCCGCTCTTAGCAACAAAATTAATGGCACCTCTAATGAAATTGATCCCCTTACTGTTTTAATGTAAAATTCTGTATGGAATCTGAATTTAAAATCCGATTTTAAAAATTCATTCGTTTCAGCTTCATGTTGGATGAATCTACTAAACCCAGGTCAAAGTTCCAATCTCAAACTTTTGGTAGTTATTAGGAAAATAAACCCTTCCCTAACACAATACTCACATTGATTGGTATCGCACGCCACCATAAATCCGACTGAATCGGATCTGTAGTTGCCCTGAGAGTCGTCCAATTAATCGCCGCCCAAATTGGTTTGCCTGCTCCATTTGCCAAGTGGATTGTTAATTTCGAGCTGCCAAACGTGTTTGTTGGACTTTATGATCCAAAATTAGGTTCAGGAGTGGGCCGTTGAGTTGGTACGATCAAGATTTGGGGTACCTACCTAACTTACCTGCTTGAGAGCAGAGTTCCCGCTGGACACCTTGCGAGTCTTCAGGTACTCGTATGTTCCCCAGAGGCACAACCCCCCACCCCCTCGTCAACCATATCCTATTCAGGCGTCCTCCGGAATCCTTTGCCTCAACCTTCTATTCAAAAGACGTCAAGACATTTTTGAGAAACCTTTTGAAAAACTTTTATGAGAAGGGTCTGAACGCCACATCCCCCTCCACACCTCCTCGCTGTAGTTCATCCAACAATAGTGAGGCCCCCTCCGTAGTGCCTGTCACAAACTTGGTTAGAGAGCCTTGAACCAAAATGAATCCTGTTCTAAGGAATTAAAACTTTCCCATGCGAAGGAGTTTAAAACTAAGCGTCCATTTGCTGGGAACCTCACGCCAAATATCAAATCTAATCAATAAGGGATGCACGAGATTTTTTGAGTAACACTGGAAACGCTGCAACTTTGGCACAAGGGTTAATCATTCTTCGAGACAAGTTGTGCAAAAAAGAGGTCAAATAAAAATAAAAATTAATATAGCGTTTTCCCGTACTATGTTTGGACAGATGGGGGACCCACAAAAAATGGATTTCAAATCCAACATTACTCGGAAACGACACGATTTCCTGGCAAGAAAAGTCTCATAAATCCCCACGGTGAAATCGGATGGTTCTGGGACCCCCAAAAGTGATTGTACGACCAAAAATACTTCAAAACTGATACCTAACCCGACCCTATTGCCGAAAATCTGAAGGGCTGAAAACCTTGCAGTCACAACTAGATGAGGAACGTGTTATCAGTCTTCGGTATAAATTGTGCTTAGACAAATTCTATGCCAATAAAAAAATTTAAAAAAAAGAATTACGCAGCAAATTTGCACAAGGGTTGATTGTTTTTTGTTATAGAAAAATTATGCAAACATTAATTCTGTGTCATTAAAAAACATATTTTTGAATAGGTACATTTAAAACAAATTCTGTACCACGTTTTGACAGATGTGGGACCTCGAAAAATGAATTATGCTTCCAAATTACTCGGGAAACGACCCCTTATTAAATTACTCAAATTTTGACTTCCTCGAATCCTTCAAAAATCCCATTTGTAGACCCATGAAAGCCCCATATTGCCCCACGGTTTGAGGCGATCGGGCAGAAAACCTTGCGGGCACAACTAGATGAAAAACCGAGTATTTTGTCAAAATTTCAGATTAAAAAAAAAAATCCTACATCCTAAAACCATGGGCGTACGCAGGTCTTCCTTTAGGGGGGGGGGGGGGGGGGGGGGGCTCAAAAATATTGCAGGTAGACCTGCTGCCAGCAAGGGTACCTAAAGCATTAAAGTTAAAAACGCTGCAAATTTTACACAAGGGTGTATTATTCAGTGATAGGTATAGGTTACTTGTGCGAAAATTAATTCTGTCTTGGGGAAAAAAAGAGTTAAAAAAAATTATTATTAGGTAGGTGCCTATTATTATTAGTATTTTTTAAATCTTTTGTTTTTACTTTTTTTTTTACTCGGAAAAAATTAAATAGGTATTTTTTATAGAGATCAATTTTTGATCTCTTGGTATCCTTCAAAAATCCCATTTGTAGCCCCATGAAAGCCCTATAGATCCCCACAGTGAAATCGGATCGTTCCGGGACCCCAAAAAATGGATTCTACGTTCAAAAATACTTCGAAAACGACACCTAACTCGATTCCATAGCCAAAAGCCTTCAAAAACTCCGTCCCGTAGGCCCATTTTAACCCCATAGCGCCCCACGGGTTTGTGCGATCGGGCTGAAAACCTAGCCGGTACAACTAGATGGTGAATCGAGTATTTTGTCAAAATTTCAGATTTCTAAATAAATTCCTACTGCCCACTAAGGCCCGGACGGCGTACGACGAACGGTGGTGCTAAACGGCCATATATTGCGGGGGGGGGGGAGGGGGCCTCTGAAAAATACCTTTAAAAAAACACGTTTTCAGTAGGTACATTTTTCAGTGTGCGAGCCAATAAAGGATTCCCCCTAAGTTTGTACATAAATAAAAGTTGTAGAGCAATAAATTTGGCGTCGATTGAACACCCTAAAATTGAAAATTACTACAAAAATGAGGAGGTCGAAGATGATTTCGATCGAACACTCCTATGATTTCTGATGGAACCCCGTAACATTGGTGAATTCCATTGAACACCCTAGAATTGAAAATTTCTACTTCAAACTCGATCTGATGAGATTTAACGTTATCCAACGGCGAGAATACATATTTTTGAAGTTTGGTATTCAGCGACTTTTCGGCGAAAAAAGGAATTCTCACAATTTCACGCATTTACCGTAGAAAAAACGGACTCCATTTGTCGGAGTTGTTCAGTACGTAGGGCACTTCATAGGATACCCAGGAAAAATAGTCGCATACCTACCTTAGCTAGCCCAAGCTCAACTTATGTTGAATCAAATGCACAAAAATCATGTGTTTTTTTTTTTTTTTTTGCTTCAAAAACAGCTAAAAACGTGTTGAAACCTGTGTCTAGATTTTTTCCGCAGAAAGATAAAATTAATTTCTTGTAGTTGAGTAAAAACCGAACAAATTCGATGTCTAACGAATTTTTTCACGTGCAAAATGAATCGGCTACGATTCTCCGTAAATAGGTCTAAAACTGCTCCCGCGTAAACTCACAACTTTCCAAAATCGAGAAAGGTATACTGCACGAGTCAGGTCTACAGTACGAGTCAAGTTGATGACTTTTTGATTCAAAAACTATTCATATCAACCCTCCAACTAATACTGAATGGAATATAATGATTTTGGGGGATTTAAAAAAAAACAAAACATTTTTTCACCTGTGGACCACTGTAAGGCAGCGGTTCCATTTCGTTTTTGCAATCTAGACCTCTTGAAACGAATGATGTCAAATTTTGAGGCCGATCCGAATTTTCGACCCCCGTCGCGATTACATAGGTACCTATATTATTCCAAGAAGAACCAACCAAAATGATCGTAACTTTGCATGTAGGTATTTGGAGTGCGGAGTATGGTGTGATAGGTATATCGTAAATCGATTATTATCCTATATCGTAAATAATATTACACAGCTTGAGCAATAATTAGGGTGACCAGAGATACTCCTTTTGGGAGGACAGGTACTACCTACTTTTCGAGTTAGGGTCCTCTCATATTTTTGGATACACGAAAATAGAGTAATGGTACTCCTTTTTTGCAGTGGTACTCCCGAAGTCCTACTATTGGAAGTTACAGTTCTGGAGAAATCCAGATTAGGCATTGAGACATTGAAAGGGGTAATCCTAATGCAGATTAACCAAAATTTTGAGAAAAATTGTTTAGAGAGTTTGAGTTTCTGAAAAATCACGAACAGCTGCTCAAAGCCATTCACGGCTCTGCAAAATATGATGGATTTAAAAAATGAAAAAATTGAATTCCTGAAAAATTGAGTTGAAAAACGATTTTTTTTAGTTTGCTACGTCCGTTTGTTTAATATCACTTGCTTATTTTAGTTCCTTATCCCATGTCAATTTATTGTTGTTACCAACCATGCTGTGGAACTTCCATATAAAAAAAAAAGTTTATTTTGAAAATTAGGTACCTACCTAACATGAAGCACAATCTATACCTACTTATAATGGTACCTATAATAATGTTTAATATATTATGATATCCGCAAATATAGTTAACATTATTATATATATAAAGTAATATAGTTGTTTTCCAAATGGTACTCTTTTTTTGTCTTGAAATTATGGTCACCCTAGCAATAATACCAAATAACCTACAAATCATTTTTACAAAATCAAGTGTTGTAATTCACTTTTTCCCCTCTTAATATAAAACATTTACACAAAATGTACACAACATAAGTACCCAGCAATGTCAAGTTGATTTTTTTCACTTTAAATTTACAACATGAGCCGCCTCGGGTTCTCTGCGAATTTTTCAACCACTACTTCTTCTTTTTCATTCGTTTTATCTGCAAGTGTATATATATTTTTCGTTTGTCTAGGGGGGGGGGGGGGGGGGGGCAGCCCCCCCCCCTTGCGTACGCCTATGCCTAAAACGGATCGGACGGCGGAGTCCGCCGGGCGGACGGACATTTCATTTTTGGAATCTAGACATCTTGAAACGTACCTGTATTACAGAAACGAAAATTCTGATATACCTCAAAATTAGCTAGGTATTACAGGACCTGTAATGTGACATTACAGGTCCTGTAATACCTAGCTAATTTTGAGGTCTATCAGAATTTTCGAACTCAAAGGTGTATTATTCCAAGAATAATAAACCAATGAAAATGTTGAACATTACCTCATCTCAAGTCAAGTACGACACGTGCTCCGAGCTTGATCCTTTTGGGTAATTTGGCCGCGAGAGGGCTGCCGATTTTGGGTCAATAGAAAACGATTCGTTTGGGGGCATAAAATTAATGCCCCCAAACGAATCGTTTTTTTTTTTTTTTTTTTTTTTCAATACTAAGTATTGAAGTCTTTCTTGAAGAAAGTCTTTCTTCAACCGATATGGGAAGTAGCATAACTTCCCATATCGGTTGAAGTAAGTATTGTCCAACTACACGATCATGATTTTTTGGTCGAAGATGAGCCATTCCTGCATAATATACATATTATGACTGTAGGTAGGTGATACCGATCTATATCACTAATCTGCAGCTCCTTTGTCGATGTGAACATATTATGGAACTTTTGGTTTATTATTCTTGGTTTAATACACCTATGTAGTCGCGACGTAGGACAAATATTCTTATCTGCCTCAAAATTTGACATTAGTCGTTTCATGACACGTAGATTCCAAAAACAAAATGTTCGTCCGCCGTCCGAGCCGTTTTGGGCAGTAGGATTTTTTTTTTTTTTTTTTAAATCTGAAATTTTCAAAAAATACTCGGTTTACCATCTAGTTGGGCCCGCAAGGTGCGTGGGACAAACCCGTGTGGCTAAAAGGGGCTACGGGAGGAGTTTTTGAAGTGTCTCGGCTATAGGGTCGAGTTATTTGTCGTTTTCGAATTACTTTTGGACGTAGAATCCATTTTTGGGGGGCAAAGAACGATCAGAAAGAACGAAAGAAAGAGCAGATTTCACCGTGAGGATCTATGAGGCTTTCATGGGGCTACAAAAAGGGATTTTTGAAGGATCCCTGGAGGTCAAATAAGGTGTCGTTTTCCGAGTAATTTTGGACGCAAAATCCTTTTTTTTTTTTTGAGGTCCCACATCTGTCCAAACATTGTAAAAATATATATATATAAATGTTTTCAAAAATATTTTTTATATTTAATGATTCTGGATTAATTTTTGCACAATTACCTAACCTATATTTAAGAATAATAAATCCTTGGTTAAAATTTGCTGTTTTTTTTGGGGGGGGGGGGGGGGGGGGTATGTGTACTAAAAAAAATCAAGGAATTTCACGATATAATAATAATTATTTTTATTTTATTTTATTATTATTATTATTATTATTATTATTTTTTTTTTTTTTCAACTCAACAACCATTAATTGGGAATGTATTGCTTATAACGTGAGTCCGTCATTTCTCAGTATTTCGACGTCGAGCTGTGACTGGAAAAGCATGGAAGCGCATATTTATGACGGAATCTGTGACGGAAGGGGGGGGGGGCTTAAAAGCTCACGAGGGGATTGCTCAACCACCGCCAAGTTATTGGCCAATAAACACACCAAGGTTGTTCAGGTTGCTAGGTACCTCTCCCGTCTTGTCGCTAGGAGACTCCAAAAAGTAAATAAAATGTCGTGCCGAAGGAAGATGATGCGGGGTGGGCCCGAGAAACAATTTGTTATTCCAGGAAGCGAAGGAAACTTTCTGATTCGGCCGATTTGAATGTTCATCGCGGGAATTGGAGGCCGCTGACACCTTTCGGACCCAACTGACTTTCGAAATCTGCTCACCTATTATGTAGGAGGTGCTGACTCTTGATCTCTTGATTTTCTGCTGATCTGGGAATCGAAATGAGCAGTCGGTACGAGCAGGTAATTCCATGGGGTGGACAGTCAGTGACAAGAAATCCAGCAAGATTACACGCTGGAACCTCAAGACACATGGATCAGCTGGTCCAGTATACACACAATTTATCGGCCAATGTCCGTAATGAGCCACTAAACTAGCTCGGAGGTGGAGCTGACAATAGTGTAGCCAAGCAGATAGTTCAGCAGTCAAGTATTTTCTGTTGGACAATAATCCAAACTTGATGAAAGTTTGAGGTATGGATTGGACATGTCCCAGGATGAATTATACGAGTTTTCCAACACGTACGCCTTGTTAACAATTTTAGAGGGCTTAAAAACCACGATTCTGCTTGAGTTGTTTCGTTTTTGGTTTATTACCTATTTTTAGAATAATCAACTTGTTTTCGCAACGAGGATCAACAACTTTGATCAGCCTCAAAATTTGTCATTATAGGTACGTATCATGACGTGTAGATTTCAAAAATCAAACCGAAACCCGGTCCGTCTACCGTCCATGCATGTTGTTTTGGACAGGAAGATTTTTTTTTTTTTTTTTTTTTTTTAATCTTAAATTTTGACAAAGTATTCGGGCCTTCGTCTAGTTGTCTGAGCAAGGTTTTCATCCCGATAGCTCAAATTCGTGGGGTTCTGTGGGGTTAAAAGAAGCTACGGGATGGCTTTTTGAAGGATTTTGGACATGGGGTCGAGTTAGATGTCGTTTTCCATGTAGGTATAGTTGTGGATAGAATTCATTTCTGGGGGTATCAGAACCATCCGATTTCACCGTGGGGATCTATTGTTCATGGGGGTTTTTGTCTGATGCCAAGAGGTCGAATGAGTGATCGTTTTTCGAGTAATTTTGGACGTTGAATTCATTTTTGGGAGTTCCCTCAACTGCCCAAACATGGATTCAACGTCCAAAATTACCCGAAAAACGACCCTCATTCGACCTCTTGGCATCAGAAAAATTTCTCAACACAAATTTTCTCGGCGTTTTCGCTAATTAAATTTAATTTTAATAGGGATGAGCATCACTAAACCACTAAGCACAACTGAACTGCGTTCCGAGAATATCGGTTTTGGATATAGGGATGGTACCAGTTTTGATTCCGAGTCTGCAAGGCAGAAGAAGCATTGTTTTCACTTTCGAAATGAAAAAAATGTCGTTCTCCAAAATCAAAATTTCCACTCAAGTTTTGCGTTTTAGAGCCTCCTGAACGAATTTGGTTCCGTGTCTGTCTCTCTGTCGGTCTGTCTGTCTGTCCGCATTTCCTTGCCACACCCATAACTTCCACAATTTTGATCGGATTCCAATCAAATTTTCAGGAATTGTGTGGGTATAGCCCTAGAGTCCATATCAGTTTCATTACGATTGAGAATCAGCGGTACGCTCAGCGCATGCGCGAACGTAATTTCCTTGCCACAGCAATAACTCCCACAATTTTGATCGGATTTCAATCAAATTTTCAGGAATTGTGTGGGTATAGCTCTAGATGGTCCCTATCAGTTCCATAACGATTGAATCAGCGGTACGCTCAGCGCATGCGCGAACGTAATTTTCTTGTTACAGTCACAACTGCGTTCATTTTAAACCTGGCACGAGGAAGCTCATGTGCCATTGCCTTGGCAGTGTATTTTTTTTTAACGAGATGAAAAATCCTTTATGGACTGACGGGGGGAAGTAAGAGGGTAGGTATAATAAAATCGATTTTGACTCGATGCTAGGTCGAACCTGAAAAATTGGTTCTCGATGGATCGGCTGACCCTGAGAAAGATGTTCTTTGTCACCAGCGTGAATTCACAGTCTTAAGACAGTCACCTAACCCCAAAAATGTAATGATAATTTTTGGTTGGATGCGCTTTTTTTTTTTTCTTCAAAAAGGCACTTACCTATCCAAGTTTCTCACCAAAAGGGCACTTATCCAGATATAAAATGCTGAAAACATCATAGAAAATATTGGAAAATTCCTAACTTCCTTATGTATTTTCATCACTCGAGCCAAAACTTGAGTAATTTGGGAAACCCTTCTTATTTTATTATGGACACTAATTTTTTTTTTTTTTTTTTTTTCAGTTTCTCAACAAACTAAAAATGGATAAATGCTCTTTTGAAAGTAAACTCCTCAAATATGCGGACCGTGTACATTCATTTGCACCAGTGCTATTGAACAAACAAAACGAACGATGTCAGAACATTCTATCGTTGTGAATAGGGATCCCAATCTTGAATCCTGCAATTGCACGATCCTGCAGGATCCTGCCGCTTTTTGGGAGGTGCGGATCCTGCAGGATTCGTGCGTGGGTCCTGCAATCCTGCAAAAATGTGAATAGCAGTTTCCACTCTTGGCGGGGTGCTTTCCCCTCCTTCTCCGATCTTCTGCGTGAAACACAATTTCCTCTGTGATTCACAGTTTTCCCCCATTTAGCGCCAGGGCCAGCCCAGTCTTCTACCATTAAATGAAAATTTTTCATTTATTATCTTTTTGCAACATGATGGTATTATTAACTTGTGCCTTGTGAGCTGATTTAAAGCTATGGATTCCACGGCCGTTTGGGATCATTTCTCGAAATCATTTCATCACCACAGAAACTGTATCAGGTCCAACCCCAGCCCCAGGTCCAAGTCCAAGTTCTGCATCATCTTTGACTGGATCTGGCTCAGAACAGCTGAATACTTTACATTCCGCACATCTATCATTAAAAGACGAACTTGAATCGAAACTTCAACAAGCTCAAACCTCCTTGCAAGAACGAGCTCTTTCCACTCTGGACTTGGAAACTGTATTGAAGAAAGAAATGGCCACTTTCGACAATGACAACGTAAGAGGAAAATGTCTCACCATGGCCTTTTCTTACCTGACAACGATACCGCCCACTTGAATCCGAACGCGCCTTCTCCGCTGCTGGATATTTACCTATGTACATCCATTCGTTCGCGACTCAACAGTGACACTCTGAACGCATTATGCATGCTTAGGTCGTTCTTCCAGACTAAGTAAAAACATCCAGTTTTCAATTCATACCGTTTGTGTTCATACCGTTATTTTTATGATTGTTGCAAACGGTATGAATTGAAAACGTCAATAAGAGTATATAAGGACAGAATATAATTATTATATTCTGTCCGTATATACTCTTATTGACGACCTAAATCTTTTAATTTTACCTACCTACCTACCTATTCCGGGTATTAATTAAATTAATTACTAATTAATTAATTAAATAAATAATTAATTTGCGCAGTTGGGCAGATGCAGGATCCTGCAGGATTGGCAAGTTGGAGGTGCGGATCCTGCAGGACTGAAAATCCGTGCGGATTGGGATCACAACTTGTGAATCTAAAATTTTGATAAAATACTTTTGTTGGTTTTGCCCCATCATGTGGAGTTGTAATACCTACAGCTGCTGTAATCGGAAGGTTTTTTTTTTTTTTTTTGCGGATTTGAGCCTTGAGGTCGATTGGGGGCTTCCAGTTGGGTATTAGAAGGACTTTTATCGAAGAGGTGACGTTTTCGAAGTAGTTTTGTACGCACAATCCATTAACGAGGGTCCCAGACCTAGCTCACCATTATACATCAACATTAATTGTAATTGTTTTAAATAGGTACCTTTGAAAAATTTAAGGGCGTTAAATAGGTACCATAAAAAATGTAGATATAGGTAAATAATAAATTTTATTATCCAATGTTTTTTTTAAGCGTCGAATCGATTGAAGGGGTTCCCAAATCGTCGAAAAAAGGGGGGGGGGGGGGGTTCCCAAGTCGTCCAATGATTCGAATTTCTTCTCTGTCAAGTTTGCAGCGTTTTTTAAGATAGGTATTCTGATGTGTTTGATGAACAATGTAATGATTTTAATACCTAATTCCAGGTTTGTTCCAGGTCCGACGGCGTCTGTCGACAGAAGTTGACAGCTGTCGACAGCTCCCAACCATACTTATTCGAGCTGACGGTTCCCGTCCAACTGTTTTCAACCTACAGATCGACCTGGAACAGCAGTTTTATAGAACCGTGAAAAATAATCTCATTAGACAAACGTAGGTACACGTAGATCCTGAAGTCTCTTATACTAGAGTACGTAGACGTCATATCCAGCAAGAAAGACAGCCAAGTGGACTGGAGGTGGGGCTTGTAGGGCTCTGGCTTTCTTACGAGTTTTCTCGTTCACAGATGGGCCTTATAGTATAGTGAGGGCTTAGCTTGAAAGGAGTTGTTTTTTTTCATCTCTTCAAGGGACCCTCCGGACCCCTGTGCGCCTCTTCTCAAACCCCTACGGAGCCGAGATGTGGGATCCTGAACTCTCCCACACATAGGCGAGGATTTCTCTGGATCTACCTGCGGTGGGGTGCAATTTGCAGCAGAGCGCTCGGTGGTAGGTACATGACAGTGGTAAGTCATGAAAAGGCACAGACCCGGACGAGAAGAAGAAGAAGAAGAAGAAGAAGAAAAACATGTATTTGAACGAATTAGAATTACACAATACTATGTCAATATACATGATATGACTGTGGGCTGAGCCTGTCTGTCAGAGGTCTGCACAAATATATTCATCAAAATGCTATAGTACCTAGTAGACAACCTAGTAGACTAGAGTAAATAGGGGTAAATAGTTAATCCGAGAGCCACTCACATGATTACATCTTACGTTTATACAAATTTTGTGAAGATGGATATTTAATGAGGGAGGATAATTATCCCAATTGAAAAACGCTGCAAATTTCACACAAGCGTTTATTATTCTTTGATATAGGTTACTTGTGCAAAACTTTAAGTCTGTCAACAACAAAAATACACTGCCAAGGAGATGGCACAGCAGCTTCCTCGTTACAATCAAAGTGACACCATTATAAAATGCGCTGAGCATACCCCTGATTCAATCTTAATGAAACTGATAGGGGATCATCTAGAGCTATACCCACACAATTCCTGAAAATTTGATTGAAATCCGATCAAAATTGTGAAAGTTATGCCTGTTTCAAGAATTTCACGTTAGCGCATGCGCAGAGCGTACCGCTGGTTCAATTTTTTACCCAAAGCCTGGGTAATCATCTATGGCACAACCCGCGTAATCCCTGAAAATTTCATCAAAATCGGATCAATATTGGCTGAAATCCCCACTCCTTCCCTTCTTTAGGGAAGGAGAGGGGGTTGAAGGAGGGGAAAACGGAAAAAATCCTTGAGGGCGCTCAACCTATCTCAGAACGTACATCATTTTTGAATTTCTCGAGAGTTTCAAGAATATATATATAAATTACGTTCGCGCATGCGCAGGGAGTACCACTGATTCAATCGTGATGAAACCATCAAGGGCTATACCCACACAATTCCTGAAAATTTGATTGAAATCCGATCAAAATTGTAGGAGTTATGGCTGTGGCAAGGAAATTACGTTCGCGCATGCGCTGAGCGTACCGCTGATTCAATCGTGATGAAACTGACAGGGGACCATCTAGAGCTATACGCACACAATTCCAGAAAATTTGATTGAAATCCGATCAAAATTGAGAAAGTTATGCTTGTTTCAAGAATTTCACGTTAGCGCATGCGCTGAGTGTACCGCTGATTCAATTGTGCTGAAATTCGTATGGGACCTCAAGGAGCCTGATCCACATATTCCCTCAAAATTTGAGCTAAATTCATTCAAAATTGTGAAAATTATGGCTGTAACAAGGAAATGCGGACAGACCGACAGACCGACAGACACGAAACCAAATTTGTTCAGTAGGCTATGAAACGCAAAATGCGAGTGGAAATTTTGAATTCGGACAACAAAAATTTTTTTTCTCCCGAAAGTGAACACAAGGCTTCCGCTGCTTCGCAGACTCGGAAGCAAAATTAGAAAACAATGTTTTGTTTTTTACTTGAAAAAATATTTGATCTGGGATCCTTCAAAAATCCCATTTTTAGCCCCATGAAAGCCCTATAGATCGCCACAGTGAAATCGAATCGTTCCGGAACTCCCAAAAAGGGATTCTACGTCCAAAAATACTTCGAAAACGACACCTGACTCAATCCCATAGCCAATGGCCTTCAAAAAACCCCTTCCGTAGCCCCATTTTAGCCCCATAGCGCCCCACGGGTTTGGGCGATCGGGCTGAAAACCTTGCGGGCACAACTAGATGGTAACCCGAGTATTTTGTCAAAATTTCAGATTTTAAAAAAAATTCCTACTGCCCAAAACAGCCTGGACGGCGGAAGGCGTACGCCGGACGGTCATTTCGGATTTAGAATGTAGACCACTTGAAACGGATAATGTCAAATTTTGAGGCCGATCGGAATCGTCGACCCCCGTCGCGAAAACATAGGTGTATTATTCCAAGAATAATAAACCAGAAGGAAAGTGAAACGAAAACATTTACAAAAGATGGTTTTTTGAGGGACTTGGGCCAGGAAGCCGAATGATTTGTCATTTTCGAAGTAATTTTGAATGTAGACTCAATTATTAAGAGCCTCAACCCCATCCGTTACGCCGTGGGTCTCTGGGGAGCTAAAAGGACCACAGGAGGGTTGTTTGAAGATCGTTGGCGATGGTGTGGGGTGTCGTTTTCGAAGTATTTCTGGACGTTGAGTCCGTGCATAGGTCTCAGACCCATTGGACCTCACGTCTTCTATGGGACTACAATGAATGTAGCCGCTACATACGTTGCATTGGATGTCAGGAGGTAGAATGAAGCGTCGTTTTCAGAGTAATTTTGGGCAGAGAATCCATTAGTGGGGTCTCTTATCTGTCCAAACACTACTCAGGTATAAGTTTATGTGAATTCCTAATTTTTTTTAAATGATTTTTTACTCACCGACTTCCAGAACCAATTTCTCCGATGTCGCGGATTTTCGAAACTCCCAATAATTGAGATGTCAATAATAATTATTGATTATTATAATAATAATAATAATTATTATTTCCCTATTTGATTTGCCATAGCCTTATTTTTTTTATCCTTGAGAATTTTCTCCAATTAACATTTCATGTTTGCCCAATTCCAGGAAAGAAGGCAGCTGTTTGGTCATTATGCGGGTTAAAATGTAGGTATTGCATGTATCTAAACGTGAAATTATTGGGACCGGAGAATTTGGTACATAAGATATTAAAAAAAAAAAAATTCGAATTCAGCTCAGTTTTCAAATAGATCACACTGAATTTTCAAACTGAATTTCCCACTAATTTAGGAAATACCTCCTACCCTTCGATATGCTCCTTAGTTGGGCCTCATATTCTGGGGAAATTTGACGAAAAACAAACTAGGTAGGTATTTAGACGAAATCCAGTAGAATTAATGTAGTAGAATAAATGTGCGCTTATCTAAAACGCTGCAAATTTTACACTACGGTTTATTATTCTTTGATTTAGGTTTCTTGTGCAGAAATTTAATTCTGTGTCAACGAGAAAAAGTTTAGAATTTTTTTTTCCAAAAATTTTTTTGTTTTTACTTGAAAAATATTTGACCTCCTGAGAACCTTCAAAAATCCAATTTTTAGCCCCATGAAAGCCCTGTGAAATCGGATCGTTCCAGGACCCCAAAAAATGGATTCTACGTCCAAAAATACTTCGAAAACGACACCTGACTCGATCCCATAGCCTAAAGCCTTCAAAAAAACCCTCCCGTAGCCCCATTTTAGCCCCATAGCGCCCCACGGGATTGGGCGATCGGGCTGAAAACCTTATGGGTACAACTAGATGGTAAACCGAGTATTTTGCTAAAATTTCAGATTTTGGTTTATTATTCTTGGAATAATACACCTATGGTCGACAACTCTGATCGTCCTCAAAATTTGACATTATCCGTTTCAAGAGGTCAAGATTCCAAAACCGAAATGTCCGTCCGCGGTACGCAGTCTTGGTCATGTTGTGCCAAGTTTTTACCTAATGGAGCCTAATAAGTGCCTAATGGAGAGTAGGAGGAATGGAAATGAATCTGAATGGAATTATTCACAGTTGAGGTGGATCATGCATCTATGGGGAGCCAACCTGTATTAGGCTAAGATGCAAAGGTTCTGAATTTAATACCTATGTTTGAGGCGGATCTCGCATCTATGGGGAGCCGGCCTATTTTAGGCACCTAGTTAGACGGATCTCACTTTACAGGGGAGCCTGTCTGTTGTTGAGGTGGAACTCGCATCAATGGGGTGCCAACCTTTATTGAGAAGAGGCCTAGTACGACGGATCTCACAACGCAGGGGAGCCTGTCGGTTTTGAGGTGGAACTCACGTCTAAGGGGTGCCGACCTGTATTAAATTAAGAACCTAGTAAGATGGATCTCGCACATCAATGGGGAGCCTGTCTGTTTTTAGGCAGAACTCACGTCAAAGGGATGCCAGCCGTTTTAAAAGCCCTAAGGAGAGAATTTATCCTAGAGGGTTTAGGTAAAAACGCTCCAAATTTTACACAAGGGTTTATTATTCTTTGATATAGGTTACTTGTACAGACATTTAATTCTGTCAATAAAAAAATTTAAAAAATTTTTTTTTGGATTTTTATATTTAAAAAAAATTTTTTTGGGGGGATTTTTTTTTCAAAAATGTGTTTTTTCAAAAATTCTTTAATTTTTACTCGAAAAATATTTAACTTCTTGGGATCCTTCAAAAATCCCATTTTTAGCCCCATGAAAGCCCTATAGATCGCCACAGTGAAATCGGATCGTTCTGGGACCCCCAAAAATGGATTCTACGTCCAAAAATACTTCGAAAACGACACCTATGTAACTCGATCCCATAGCTAAAAGCCTTCAAAACACCCCTCCTGTAGCCCCATTTTAGCCCCATAGCGCCCCACGGGTTTGGGCGATCGGACTGAAAACCTTGTGGGCACAACTAGATGGTAAACCAAGTATTTTGCCAAAATTTCAGATTTTAAAAAACTTCCTACTGCCCAAAACGGCCCGGACGCCGTTCGGCGGACGGCGGACGGACATTTCGGATTTTGAATGTAGACCTCTTGAAACGGATAATGTCAAGTTTTGAGGCCGATCCGAGTCGTCGACCTCCGTCGCGAAAACATAGGTGTATTATTCCAAGAATAATAAACCAAAACCGCAGTTAATCAAATAAGTTAATAATAGATGAATAAATTGAAATTATATTGGTCCCAATGTTTACTAGACAGGAAAAATTGCCAATCTGCTCGAATCTGAGCTCCAGTTATCAGTCACGAGGAAAGGGTTGTCAACCACTTCCACCACGTTTTGAGCAAGTTAAAATTGGTCATCAGACTGGTATTGAGAACTCTTTTACCGGGGCTTAAAGTGGGTTCACAATAAACCCGTTTTCAGCCATTTCAAAGGGGTTGTCAACCATCTCAAGCCTGTTTTCAGCCACTTCAAGGGGTTATCAACCATTTAAAAATTTGAAAATTTAATAGGTTTTCAACATTTTTTAACAGGTTTTCATACTATTTAATAGGTTTTCAAACCCTTTAACCCGGTTTACACCCACTTCAAACTGGTTTTCAGCCACTTCAAGACAGGAGACTGGAAGTGTCCCACCGACTTACCAGTCAGGATTAATCAAACTGCCAATAATCAATTTCCATGAGCTTCTGCCATGAACTAATGAGTTTCTGCGTTTACCAAGCGATTACCTGATAGGTTAGCCATATTTTTCTTCCGAAAAAGTGGCCCGTCAGCTAAAATGTTTGGGACCCCTTGCTCCAGAGGATACCTACCTACCTTTAAAATCCCCTAAAACCCCTGAGTTTGATCTTTGGCTGGAAATGTTTTTCCAAAGATGATTTCGTTTCCACTGGTCACATCCAAGTGTGTTTATGCCCGGCCACATGTTTGCAACATGTGTACCAACATGATGTATCCCTGTAGGTACTACCTACTTCTTATGAGCGCGGGGGAACAAACCTTGATAGGTACCTACCTCTAACGATAGGTATTTAAAAACGATGAGAAGCAAAAGATTCCGTACGCCATGTTGCAGAGTCTTTTATGAAGCCAATAAATCATAACAGAAAAGCCCCGGCACCTGTTAACAGTTTGTTGTGCTCTTCAAGGCGAGTCGACCCCGTCCGGTTGGGGTCACCAACAGCAACAACATCTCACCAACAGAAGACGATGGAGTCGACCCAATACGATGATTTACAGCCTCCCTGTTATGGAAATAGTAAAATATGCCCACTTGAAAAACCTCTGTGGCCGGTGTGAGTGATATGGGACGATGGCAGGGGAGGTCTACGCAGCATGAGTTATTGGTTACGAAGCCCTCAGGAGAAAGGGGCAATTTTTCAGGCAATTTATTGCCACAGACGGGTACCTATTCTAAAACACGGCTGATGACAACGCACCTATTCTGGAGACAGACGTTAAGTGCCAGTTATCTGGTAGGCATGAATACCATTTTCAATAATTTGCAGATGTACCTGCCGTAATAATATTCCAGCAGGT
Source organism: Pilophorus perplexus (assembly GCA_955831195.1). Classification (NCBI taxonomy): domain Eukaryota; kingdom Metazoa; phylum Arthropoda; class Insecta; order Hemiptera; family Miridae; genus Pilophorus; species Pilophorus perplexus. The sequence continues at coordinate 39,419,754 of OY037007.1, forward strand.
ATTATGATAATATTATGGCTTGGGATGAAAGTAAAAAATCATTTCTCAGCACTTTTCAATTATATATATATATATACGTAGGTACAACAACATCTATCTGTATTCATGATAAATTCCCAGTCAGACTGCTTATTCAAAAACACTGAATGAAATTAACGAAATTACTATTTTACGTCTCGTAGCAAGTTTTTTAGTAGGTATGGTTTTGTTTTAATACGTTACTTAACGTCGTAATTTGTCCAATTGGACAAATCGAATGTAGGTACGGAAATTCGCCCCCGGAAAAAACGCCCCTAGTGGTACGAAAATACTCCCCCCCCCCCCCCCCCCCAAGGAACTTGAGAAAGACCGTGATATTGATAATTTCAAAAATTCTACCTAGAAAATTATACATGCGGATGAGAGGTATGCTGTACATGTATGATTTCGGTATGATGCACGTAATATTTCAGGGCCAAAAGTGGCGAAAAAATCGTCGCAGTCCATCATTTGGGGGGAAAAATGAAGGCACTTATCAAAAATACGTAGGTTATTACAATTACATTATTTTATTATTTTATTGTAATAGTTATATACATTAATCGCTTCATATCATCATCATCATATCATCATACAATAATATAAAATTGTGTTGGCCGACGGCGTGTGGTAGCCGTGTGGTTTGTTGGTACGGGATAACGCGTTCCCGAGTGAGTTTTTTCACTTTCCGCTCGCTGGCCGTTTAGGGGGTCGAAAAAATTACGAAAAAATACGAGCCGTATAGATCAGACCTGGAGGTAGACGTCGGTCAAATCGAAAATCCGAAATTCGCCCGGGAAATTCGTCGAAAATTCGTCGAAAAATCGTCTTTCTCCCGTTAGTCCTACGTTTTCCACTTTCAACTCGCGCCAAAGCCCGTTTAAGGGGTCGAAAAAATTACGAAAAAATACGAGCCGTATAGATCAGACCTGGAGGAAGACGTCGGTAAAATCGTAATTCGGAAATTCGCCCGGGAAATTCGTCGAAAAATCGTCTTTCTCGCGTTTGTCCCACGTTTTTTCGGGTTCAAAAATACCCAATAAGGAGCCATTTTTTGGGTATGGTATCCGCGAGCCAAATGCGCGCCAAAATATGGCCAATCCGATTCCGAAGTCGGATTTCAAAAAAACCGAGGGGGAGGGGGTGATTTCACGGTGAGAAGACAATTGGATCGTTTTAATTCGCGCGGGGCCAGGGAAAATTCGTCGAAAAATCGTCTTTCTCCCGTTTGTCCTACGTTTTCCACTTTCAACTCGCGCCAAAGGCCGTTTAAGGGGTCGAAAAAATTACGAAAAAATACCAGCCGTATAGATCAGACCTGGAGGAAGACGTCGGTCAAATCGTAATTCGGAAATTCGCCCGGGAAATTCGCCGGAAATTCGTCGAAAAATCGTCTTTCTCGCGTTTGTCCCACGTTTTTTCGGGTTCAAAAATACCCAGTAAGGAGCCATTTTTTGAGTATGGTATCCGCGAGCCAAATGCGCGCCAAAATATGGCCAATCCGATTCCGAAGTCGGATTTCAAAAAAACCGAGGGGGAGGGGGCGATTTCACGGTGAGAAGACAATTGGATCGTTTTAATTCGCGCGGGGTCCGCAGGCTCATACTACGCCGCGATCACACTACCCCCCCCCCCCCCCCACCCAACGACCTTCCAGCACCCTTTCCCTGCCACCACCCTTCCCCTTCCGCCACCCTTTCCCCCCACCTCCGAAACCACCAACAGTAGTATTACAGTTTCCAGTGTAGTTAGTAGTCCGAATAAGCTTTCCCCTGTCCGAATAAGCGCTCGGCCGAGCGAAGCGAGGCCTTATGTCTGAGTAGGGGTTTGAACGTGTCCATCGATGCTACGCACCCCACAGGCGGCAATAAACCCCACAGGCGGCAATACACCCCACAGGCGGCAATACACCCCACTAGGGGAGCGAGCGAAGCGAGCCACAGAGACTAGTATACTTATATTGTACAACGAGAGCTGTTCGAGTCGGGCCTGGACGGGTCGTAGACCTTTAGGCCGGTATCGAAAAGACTGGAATAGGGAAAGCTCCATTTTAAGTTTACGAAAAACAAATTTATGTATAAAAATTTATGTGAATAAATAAATAAATAAATATTGTATATATGTTCTTGAAAATCTCGAGAAATTCAAAAATGATGTACGTTCTGAGATAGGTTGAGCGCCCTCAAGGATTTTTTCCGTTTTCCCCTCCTTCAAACCCCTCTCCTTCCCTAAAGAAGGGAAGGAGTGGGGATTTCAGCCAATATTGATCCGATTTTGATGAAATTTTTTTTCTATTGGTTTGGTGGACCGTTTATGTCTGCTTAGGGGGGTCGAGCCCCCCTTGAGATGTTGAGCTTTCTGTCTGTGTGTCTGTCGTGACTTATAGGCGCCTTATCGCGAATTTAAATATACCAATCCGAAAAACATGTACCATGTTTCTTTGCTATGATCCTTGATCAAAACTTAGATAATCCGGGGGTCTGGGGGTGTCCCACAGGTACCTAAGTCATAAGACAATCATGTACCATGATCTACACAAATCACAAGCGGCAATACACCCACAGGCGGCAATATTTTTTATCAACGTTTCTAACAGTGTGTACGTTTCTCAAATTTAGTTTCCCTAGTAGTTCTCAGAGACTTCAAACAATTTCGCAGCCGGACGAGCAAACGGCCTTCGGTACAAGGGTACCTACCTACCTAGATAGGTTATCGGAGAAGCATTTTCGAGTTTTGCGAGGTGACGGAAGGCACCTGGTCAGCGGATATTACGCAACTAGCGCGATTCACACTTCGGACGCTCGCTATCACAAACTTTCATAAAAATAAAAGGATCAATGAAAACATCCCGGCACTCAACATTCCTTCGACTAGGTAAGCAAAGTCGATTATGAACGATGAGTTGCTTGTCACAATATGACAAGGTGGTACCTATGTCCGGTATCCCGAAAATTCGCCCCCGGTGCACAATGGCCAATTTACTTGATTTAGGTGGGCACAAAGTAAATCTTTCAACTCTGGATTTTAGCTATGGTATCCTGTTCAGATTGCTCTAAAAGAAAACCTATATCAGGCAAGATCCAAAATTTCTTCTTAGTGAGTGGAGCTTCGTGAGAATGAGGGATTTTGACGAAAAAATCACCCCTCAATGAAATTGCCTACATCCCAACCCTGGCTTTTGACATTTTTGGTTGGAATTTTTCTGAGTCAGGTCCCTTTCAATGAATTCAAAGGTCCGGAATTTCAGGACCATCGCTGTGAAGCGGTATAGCATTTTTTAAGCTCAAATTTTAGCCAAAATGTGCACTTCCGTAACTTTGGAAAAGCCGAAATAAAAAGCGCCACAAAACTCCAGAACGATTTTGCCTCTACAGTGACCAAAAGACTTCTTCTTTCGAATCCCGTCATGCGTTTTTGCGATTTTTTGCTATAAGCCTTTTTTCCAATTATTGAAAAAAAGGTTTATAGCAAAAAATCGCAAGAACATTATTTTATTCATTTATTAATAATTACAATTTTAATTACAAAGTCCTAAAAGTAATTCTAAAAATAAATTACAGTTCAACTATACTACTACTAAGTACGTAGGTACTTAACTAAGACTAATTTTACCCCTGATTTACATATTCCCCTTAAAACTTGAATTTTTGAATAATGACATTTGTGTTTGCTTGTTCCTTCAGGTAGGCCAACAATTTTTTCTTAAACTCTAACATAGATGTAGCGGATTTAATAGTATACGGGAGATGTTCAAAAATCGCTGGTGCCAACCAAGGCAGCTGTCTTGTAAAGAAATCACTTCTAGAGCGTTCTATTGCCAGCATGCTAGTCATTGTCGATCTCGTGAACCTACTTCTTTGATACTTCTGGAAATCATCTTTAGTTTTGTACACATACACTGCCAGTCTATATATATAAGTGATTCTCGGAGGTAGTATTTCAAGTGTGCTATATAGGTTCGCAGAGAATGAGCGCCTGTTCGATTTCAATGCTATTCGTAAAAGTGTGTTGATTGCCACAGTCAAGGAGCTGAAATTATTCTGGTACGCACCGCCCCATGCAAGTACTCCATATATTATTAAACTATGAACAAATGCGTAGTACGCCATCGTAATATTTCTATTATCTAGCCAGTTTCTAAGAATAATGAATATATGAAATGTTTTCCTAACTCTAGCTATGAGTCCATTGATGTGAGGCGTTCAGTTGCAAAACCTGATAAGTCCATTTTCTCGAAAATCGAGTTTATGTGTGTTTTCGAAGGTTTTGGTAGCGAGGAATCCGATGGTGCAGGTATTTTCTTGCAAAAGATGATAGATCCAATAGAAAAAGAGGGTACAAACATTAGTTCAGTTTCAAAACCTGCTAGATCCGAGGCATGTTCCGGATCAAAACCTGAGAGTTGCAAAATTCGCTCCAAAAGCTGTTAGATCCTCTTGTTTAGTTTCAAACCCTGCTAAGTCCAGGGTGTTCTTGTATCAACCCCAAACACCCTAAAAAGTAAGGATGGAGAATCGTAGTGTTGTTGAACGTAGTTTCTGCTCAATTTCGCGCGATGAACTTCTCTATGTACTCGTCTTTAGGCGTGCAACACTGCAATGAGAGCCCTTTTGGACCTTTTAGTGTGGAACCTGTTGATCCTGTTGACCTTACTACAAAAACGCTGCAAATTTTACACAAGGGTTTATTATTCTTTGAGATAGGTTACTTGTGCAAAAATTATTTCTGTGTCAATGGAAAAAATTTTGGAAATTTTTTTTTTGGATTTTTTTTTCAACAAAATTTTTTTCCAAAAATTCTTTTTTTTTGCTCGAAAAATATTTAACCTCTTGGGATCCTTCAAAAATCCTATTTTTTAGTAACATGATAGCCCTATAGATCGCCACAGTGAAATCGGATCGTTCCGGGACCCCCAAAAATGGATTCTCCGTCCAAAAATACCTAACTCGATCCTATAGCTAAAAGCCTTCAAAAAGCCCCTCTCAATAGCCCCATTTTAGCCCCATAGCGCCCCACGGGTTTGGGCGATCGGACTGAAAACATTGCGGACACAACTAGATGGTAAACCAAGTATTTTGTCGAAATTTTAGATTTAAAAAAAGTTCCTAATGCCAAAACGGCCTAGATGGCGGACGGACATTTCGGATTTAGAATGTAGACCTCTTGAAACAGATAATGTCAAATTTTGACGCCGATCGGAGCCGTCGACCTCCGTCGCGAAAACATAGGTGTATTATTCCAAGAATAATAAACCAAAACGACGTTGGTGCCTTCAAGCCATTAAAAAAAAAAAAAAAAAAAACAGTGCAAGGTCAGTTGTCTGGTCCTAGAAGAATTTCATACTGGTTCGGCTAAGGTGAAGAAAGAAAGACTTGATGATGTGGAGAAGCTTCTGAGACTTCATTTTGGCGATAGGTACCTGGAGGTCTTTGGACCATCTTGAATAGGTACTTCAGAAAAGTGCTCGACAGACAGAAGCAAAGATCCTCAGCCCGATGAAAATTGCGATGAATTATTGCAATATAATATTGTGACGGTGGTAAGTAGTTGGTGGTGACCTTTTGCGAGTCTTTGGTTTTCGTAAAATACATGTATTTGATTTTTAAACTCATTAAATAATTTATATAGCACTAAGTATCACTATCCCTGATTTTGTTTTGTTTTTTCAATCTTGTGAGAAGAGTGAGAACGGGGTAAAACTCATTTTCTGCATTCCACCACCAGGAGCAAAGTTTTTCTATCTGTTGCAAAAGCAGACAAATCCAGGTAGTTCCGCTGCAAAATGTGATAGATGCACAGTTTGTAATCAAAACCTGATAAATCCATACTAATAATCGCTTTTTCTGCAAAATAGCCAGACTTCCAAGCCTGGAACCATTGGAGATTCAACCTAAAATCTTTGCTGACAATATGACCCATTAAAGGCATCAGATTCAACGAAAATCATGTTCAAACAGTTTTTTGCCATTTACTCGAAAAGTGAAAAAGTGGACTTATCAGGGTTTGCAACTGAACGCCTCATGTGACTCTTCCATTTTAGATGTTGGTCTAAAGAGACGCCCAGATATCTAATCTCCTCAACTCTATCTATTCTCTCACACTTACAGGATCTGTTTTCTTGTTCATGGCAGTTTTCTTGATGAACAGAAAGAAATGACTCATTCGGCTGTCCTGCTATGTTTATTGAGAATGTAATGTATTTAGTTTTTGATACGTTCATGGTCAGACTATTTAGCGCAAACCAGTTTGTAATTTTTTCCAAAGCCCGTTCAGCATCGAGGTGGACCTGCTGCCATGTTTTTCCCGTTATAATTACAGCCATATCATCTGCAAATGCAACCATACTCCTATCTATATTTTCACTAGATACATCATTTACGTGTATGAGAACATTGTTATCAATATTTGTACGGAATACATCATTTACGTGTATAAGAAACAACAGAGGGCCTAAAACTGAACCTTGGGGTACTCCATAGACAATGGGGGTTGTGGAACTAGTGACGTCCTGTATTCGTACAAATTGTTGTCTATTAGAGAGATAAGAAGTGAACCACCTGACCGCCACATCGTCAAAACCCAATCTCTCTAGCTTCAGTAAGAGCCTAGAAGTTTCGATCGAGTCAAAAGCCTTGGTAAGATCTATAAAAATTCCTATTACTTTTTCATTTTCATGTAGGCCATTCGAGATTTTTGAAACCACCTCAACGATTGCATCCTGAGTGCTAAGCTTCTTTCGGAATCCGTATTGTGATGCGGATAGTAGATTGTTTTCTTCTAAGTAGGCGGTTACTTGTTCTTTGACGGCTTTCTCTAAAATTTTTGCAAAGTTAGACAGCAACGAGATTGGACGGTAATTACTAGCCAACGTGCGTGTTCCCTTTTTGAATAGTGGCCGGACTACTGCAATTTTCAGAGCGTTAGGAAATTTTCCATTCAACAAGCTAAGGTTAACTATATGTGTGAGTGGAGCCGTCAAAAATAGTGAAAATTCCTTAATTAGGTTTGACGAAATGCCGTCCCATCCGGGTCCAGTCCCCCCTTTTATTGAAGCAATAATTTTAAAAATTTGGTCTCCTGTCACAGCACGGAAACTCATTCTTGACGTAACAGTTCTGGGCAAGCTACTTTCGGGATTGTAATTGGAAAATTGTGCATTTAATTTCTCACCAACTGATGCAAAATATTCATTGAGATGGTTAGCAATTTCGTATGGATCAGTCAATTCCAAGTCATCTTTAACTAGTTTCTTAATAATTATGCTACTCTTCCCATTTCTCCCAAGTGCGGTGTTAATCGTTTTCCATAGTTTAGCTTGCGAGTCAGACTTGGCGATCTGATCTGCAAAATACGCATTTTTGGCCTTGATGATGAGTTCTTTAAGTTTATTCCTGTATCTACAATAAAAACCTCTCAGCCTCTGATTGCTTGGATCCCTCTTTATTCTCTTGGCTAAATCATCTCTGTAGTTTATGGAATTGACAATTGCTGCTGTAGTCCATGGTTTTAATCTTCTGTGCTTATGATTTTTCGGTTTAGCGTACGTGGAGCACAATTCAATACTTGTTTGCAATAAGGACAGAAATAAATTGAATGCCTCATCTACATCAGCACGACCAAAAACAGGGCTCCAGTCAATTATCTTCATCAATTCATTGAGCTCAACTGTATCTAGCTTTTTGACACGATAAATCCTACTTTCGCCTACGCCCAAGGGTGCTATACCGTCCATCGCAAACGCTACTGGGTAGTGGTCCGCCATGCTTGAGTGTAAAATTGCTGATTTTGAGTTCACTAGAAAATCTCTGGGAGCTTTGACCATTATGTGATCCAAGCAGCTTTTCCCTCTAGTTGGGATGTTAATCCAACTTAAAAATCCTAGTTCATGTAATAAGTCATAATATTCCGCAATTTCCCATTTCTCGTTAACTTCCATTAGATATATATAATATACCTATATATTATATTGATATATATTATATATATAGAAGGTTATCGGGTGGTAAGGGGGTAGATCGGCGAAGGGTTTACGGGGGGGGGGGACTTGACTCCCATTCCAATCCGCAGTCCAACACGTTTCGCGCAAATTCGCGGGGCTCATGCCGTCGTATCTCTGTGGGGTGTGAGGATGAAAAGTTAGCGCTTCGAATGTTGATACGTATATGAGCCATGGAGGAAAGAAGAGTTCTTTCCTCCATGTATATGAGCGAAACCTGGGGCGTTGAACTGGGGGAAAAAAACACCCAGTCGTAAATTTAGTAACGTCACTCGACTGCTGTGTGAAATGCGAGTGGACAACAGCTAATGTAATCTCGAGATAAATTTACAGTATTGTCGATTGGAAAATGATCACTCTGGAACTCGTGTCCAAAATCTGGAGAAATGCCACATACCAAGTGGTTGTCAAAGATTGCGTTGATTATTTACGCCGAAGTATGCGCGCATTGGACTGAAACGCTGCAACTGCTGGGTTCTTTTGTTGAATAGGTACCACTTACAAAATTTGTAATGATTTAATAATTACAAGAGCGCTGAAAATTGTAAGTAGGTACACAGGGTTTATTACTATTTCTTTCTGTACATCTTGCAAAAATTAGAGCCCAATAGAAGAATTTTTTTTTTTAACAGTTATTGAGTGACAGGATTGTTGATTTATGGCCTAAAATGGATCCTACGTCCAAAATTACAACGGAAACCACACTACATTCGACCTCCTGGAGCCCTTCAAAAGCCCTGCTTAAAGCCCCTTACAGGCCCTACGTTGAAGTTAGACGTGTTTGGAACCCCCATGAGTCAATTATAAGTAGGGTAAGTACTTGGGTAAGTACTTGGAAAACAAAACCCTGCTGCCGTTGGCCAAGAACCGTCAAAAGCCCTCTTTTAGCTCCTTTTTAGCCCACAGAGGCCCGGGGGTAGTCAGTCGTCAACGAGGACCTCCAGGCCTGCATACGACGCACAGTGGGTCAAATGGCCGCTTTAGGATTTGGGTGACAAAAAAAAATCTTTAAAATCCCGAATTTTCAGTATAGTCATTGTTAATAATTAACAATGATTACGAACTTGTAATTATTATACGTTCGTAGTCACAAATATTTACCTCCTAAGACCTTATTTGATTGTGGAAACGACTCGTTTCAAACGAGTCTCCTCTATTCGTGGTTGAACAACTGCTCATTATCTTCCCTTCGACTTATTTGACAACATCGCAGCCATTTGTGGGCAGTTAATAGTTTGAGGCTCATCAGTCTGCAGTAATGGACATTAGAGAGAGAACTAAGTACTTTTAAACTATCAGAAATCCTACTAACTTCAAGAAACTAACTAATTTTTCTGTCAGAAAAATTAACTAAGAAATTTTGGAGTAAAAGTAGCACACGGCCACGAGTTGCCAAGGAGAAGATTATTGTTTTTTCCAATCTTCAAACGTTCTAGTTTTGCTATTCAATCACTTTTTTTTTTGCGATTTTGTGCGTTCAAATATAATATATTAGGTTGGTTTATAGGAATAACGGTGGCGGTCCCAAGTAAGCATTTTGTGGAAGAATGGAGGAAGCTGCCGAAGAAAGAAAGTGGTTGACCCTTGACTTGCTTCAGATTCCTCATTTCTATCTTTTATCATAATGTGATTTAATATTATTAAATATCTTATACCGTATAATATACCAAACTGATAGAAACTATATGATAAACTATATTATAGTTTCTATCAGTTTCTCTACAACGGGGTAGGTACCTTCACTTAGATCCGTAGTAGGTTTCGTCTTTATTTTGCAGAGTCCGTACTTAGTAGGTTTCGTATTTTATTTTTGCCGAGTTTATTTCACATTTTTAATTTTTATTTCACTCCAGTTATTTGTATTCTTATTTTTCAAGGCTGTGGGGTTGTGCATGGTTACATTTGCAGGTATGTTCTCTTATTAAGAGTTTAATCACGAACTTGAAGGTAATGGAACTTCAATAAACACCAACAATTGGAAATTCATGAAAAGATAGGTACATACCTATAATATACCTATTATGTACCTATTATGTTTTTCTAACGTTTTCTTTAAAGAATGAATTTTTCCGTTATTTTTCCCGTAATCAGCATTTAATTTTGATAAGGAAACCACAACAAAATAATTTTTGCCACCTAAATCGGTCATTTGGCCCACTGTGCGACGTATTGAATATTTAAAATTTAGAAATTGACATCATGATTAGGGTGACCATAATTTCAAGACAAAAAAAGAGTACCATTTGGAAAACAACTATATTACTTTATATATCATAATATATTTAACATTGTTATAGGTACCATTATAAGTATAATATACTTATAATGAATTGAAAATTAGGTACTTAACATGAAACATAACATATTATGTTATGTTTCATGTTAAGTACCTAATTTTCAAAATAAAATTTTTTTCTTATAGGAAGTTCCACAGCGTGGTTGGTAACAACAATAAATTGACATAGGATAAGGAGCTAAAATAAGCAAGTGATATTAAACAAACGGACGTAGCAAACTAAAAAAAATCGTTTTTCAACTCAATTTTTCAGGAATTCATTTTTTTCTTTTTTAAATATTATTTTGCAGAGCCGTGAATGGCTTTGAGCAGCTGTTTGTGATTTTTCAGAAACTCAAACATCTCTAAAAAAATTTTCTCAAAATTTTGGTAAATCTGAAAACCTCTTTCAAGGTCTCAATGCCTAATCTGGATTTTTCCAGACCTGTAACTTCCAATAGTAGGACTTCGGGAGTACCACTTCAAAAAAGGAGTACCATTACTCTATTTTCATGTATCCAAAAATATGAGAGGACCCTAACTCAAAAAGTAGTACCTGTCCTCCCAAAAGGAGTACCTCTGGTCACCCTAATCATGATCCGCACGGCATCGAGGTTCCTGTGCGAGGGAGAGCTTCACTGACGCTCGATACCACACTCGCATTGAGTGTGAGTAGGTACATGAAGGGTTGTGCGGGGTAGTGACAGATAGGGATGGGGAGGGGTGTACTTACGGCTCCCACACTATTTTAATATTCGCGTAAAAATAATGATGTAAGAAAGTCGTAAAAAGGGTCTGCGTCTGAGTGTGATAGTGTGGCGAAGCTTCTGATGATGAGGGTAGTAGTATGTTTGAAGGTAGATGGCGGGGGGGGGGGGGGGGGGGGGTGTCGTCCTTGCACGCGATGAGGACGGCAACATTGGAAGGTTCGGATACGGCGGGAGGAGGAGAGAGGCTGATCGATATAAACACACCAAGAGCATGAACTGTACATCAAGTGAAGATGTTCGGCATGTTCTGAGTCGTGCTGGACGGATGGAATCTGAAAACGGGGGCTTTTATTATGTTAAGCCAAACAAAAATATATATACGTAGGTATATATATAATTTTATATAAGGTATATAGGAAGATTGATGCTTACTCTTCATCATTAAACGCTCCTACTTTTCTCCGTGCCCCCTTACCAGGTCTGCTGATAGGAGCCTCACATAATATGAATTCTCCGTCGAATGCCCTGGAATGTTCATTGACCACCCCATAATGTTGGTAGACGAAGGGGTCGGGGAATCCCAGCGTTCACCAAATCAAAAATACCTACCTAATGGTGGAGAGGTAGATTATAAAGCCAATTTGTTACTTACTGGAATAATTTCATACCAGGTCCTTTTGCACTAGGGTCCCTAATCCCCCGATATTTAATAATTATTTAATTCAATGAGTTTGGTTAGGGAGAGAGAACGACTCCTCTGCTGAATACTAAATTGTTTATTCAGGTAAACAATTATAGCGTGGGGACCGGTTTCGAGCAACTAAGCTCATCTACAGCCCAGAGTGACTTGAGGTGGTTGAACGTACAATTAGTTCTGAACAACACAATTGTACGTTCAACCACCTCAAGTCACTCTGGGCTGTAGATGAGCTTAGTTGCTCGAAACCGGTCCCCACGCTATAATTGTTTACCTGAATAAACAATTTAGTATTCAGCAGAGGAGTCGTTCTCTCTCCCTAACCAAACTCATTGGATTAGACCTCTGCACCATCGGCAAACAACCACTTTGTTATTTAATTCATACTGATATATAAGAATTATATATATAATTTATTATATACATAATTATTAATATATATAAATTTAGTAATACTGTGCGGCTAGGTACCCTGTGCATTCACCAATATAACCCCTTCCCCGTAATGAGCTTCCGCCAGTGATAGACGTCCTCAAAATGCTCAAAGATGATGTTGAGCGAAAAGAGTGACCATTTTACTGAGAGATTTGAATTGACAAAAGTGTAATATTCTCCATTTGTGGAATGTTTATTTCAATAAAACTCAGGTACCAAAATTTGATACACAGATTTTATTGAATAAATTCTGCGTGTAGGTACATCTAGTTAACACAAGTGATTCTCATACCTATTAAATATGTCCAAAGCTTGAACCATTCCGCGAAAATACCTTTACTTATTGAGACCTCCGTTTTCTCGTGAACAAAAAATCAAACGTTGACATTTTTCAGCATGCTTTTTTTTGGGGTTTTTCTACTCATATTGTAATGACTGAGCGAGTCCAGAGAATAATAATATTATTTTCGATTGAATATATTCAATAATATATTAGGTACCTACTTATGCATTCGTAAATATTCATATTGGGAAGTAAATTGAAAATATGATGGAGTTGGAGGATCTTGTTCTTCATCGTCTTCTTTCCTCTCCTCAAGAATATGAAACACATATATGTGTTTCACTTAAAAATAAAAATATCATTAGGTATAAATTTTTGAATTTTTCTCATATTTTAAATGAAATAACTCATTAAATGACAACACATTGTGTTTCAGCCGCATTCTATCTTCCTCACAACTCGGTAAATGAGGGAGGCTGGCATTCATACCCCATGAGGGAGGACGAGAAGTCAAAACGAAGGAAATGTAAAAACTTTCGATGGTGGCACGCAAGGACTTCGCAGACCGAAAAACAGTCAAGCGACATGAATCAGCATGGCGTAGTAGGTTAGTTCGTTGAATTGAACTCCTGAGTACGTTGAATTTAATGGACGTTGAATCCATTATAGTTCATGGACTCGTCGGACGTTTTACGAATAGCAGTAGTCTTCCAACTACTCGCTAAGGCGCTTTTTACAGTATAACTTGAAAAAATAAAGAAAAAAGGACAAGAGGGTAAGGATATGTTCTCCCAATCTCTTGATCCCTCCTTTCTGGCTGACGTAACCTTCCCTACTGTAGCTTCTCTTCATTCGTGTTTTCCGCCTCGCGGCGTTTGGATGTGAAGTGATTTGTATCAGGCTTCATCCTTTAATTTACAGTGTAACTCTTTTCGTTCGGGCTATAATTTTGTTCTACAATGACCGCCGAATCAAAAAATTCTAATGAGTCGTCCGGACAAGTGCTGCCCGCTGAGTCCCGTGTCGTACCCTCTCATCATCAACGGCCGGACTCGGCTGTGGCGTTTTCATCAATCAAATGCAAGGTGACAAAAGTGTCTGAAAAGCCTAAAGGGTCGGGGAAAAGCAGGGGTGAGCCCACAAGGAAATCTCACTCCGATAAAACCTCTGATCAACCATCAGAAAAACCCAGACAGCTGTCGTCGGCGGCAGGCTCACTGGTGCCACTCTAAGTGGAACAGGTAAGAGTTGACACTTTGCTCAAACATCTAAGACCCCAACCATACACCAGTCAGGCCGTCAAAGCGAAATAGGGGCTCCAAACGTTCCAAGCGTTCAAAACGCTCATGTCACCGCAGTCGTGGCCATTCCCTACAGTGACACTGGCGCCGAACTGCATCTAAGCGTGCCTCCAAAAAACGCACGAAAAGATCGTGATTGTCCTCGTCGAGTAGCTCATCTGCCTCTTCGTCATCGTCTTCTGGGGGGACCCCAGCCTGAGATTGCCCCATTGTCAGTCCAACTCCAAGACGCATTCCGCCAAGTACTGGGGGTAGGGGACCCCCCCCCCCCCTTCAGCTCATCACACCACACCCTGACATTCAGACACTTTGGTTGCACTTGCTTGTGTCAAGTTTGGACCCAGCTACTTATCAGGAGTTGGCGGAGGCCTATGACATACATAATTCACCTCTAGGCCTGCCGGCCATTGATCCTGTGCTGCGAGGGCCTGTGGAGAAGGACCAGCCTGCTATGCGCCTCGACGCTTCTTTGTCTAAGTCTCAATTGTTGACTGCACAGGCCCTTGTGGCTCTCTCTGGGGCACTAAACACTGTGATTGACTCTACTCAGGACCATTGGGAGGAGCATTGTGGCCGTCTCTTCTTGGACCTATGGCGCGTTTCTCAGATTCTGTGCGCAGACCATTTTCGCCTGTCGGCCGTGCGGAAGGCTCGCCTCGTGTCCTTCTTCAAACCTCAATTTCGTGGGATAGCCCGGCGTCAGCCCTCTGGTGGGAGCTATCTCTTCCAGAATGTGGCTGAGCATTGGGCAAAAGAAGCCTCAGATAAGGCCAAAATGGCCTCCTGGTTGCAACAACGCAAGCCCCCTGTTAAGGATGTGGCAGCTAGCAGGAAAAATCTGCCCCACACTCGTGAGGGCGGCGGTGATCCTCCACAATGCAAGGAGGAATCCAAGGCGCGTGGCCCTAATGAGGCCCAGCCTGAAAACTGGAAACGCCCGCCATCCCGTCCGTCAACAGCGTGGCACCAGGGCAGTGGCGACCGGTCGGAGTCCAGACGACAGGGTTCTCGCCCCCAGGACCGTCGCACTCCGCCTTCCTCTTCCAAGTGACACAGGGAGCGCCGTCAGCGGTGGAAATGGAACCGCCTTTAGCTTCAGATCAAGTGAGTAGTCAGGATTCGTCACTTGGCTCCCCCTCCATCTGTGACAGGTGATATGATGGGGCTCTGTTAGATCTCACTTTTGCGGGTAGATTTTAACACTTTAGTAGTGCTTGGAGCCGGATCACGTCCTCCCCCCTCATCCTTTCCTGGATCCAGGGGTACACCTTTATCCATAAAGGTTCTAATATGGTAGAACGCCCTCCCCTGACAGTTGAGGACGCCGTCCTGGATACTCAGTGCTACAGCCTAAGTTCACCCCGTTTAAATCAGTTGCCCGCCGAGGTACAGGCGATGGCGGCCAAACTGAGAGATCTGCAGACTCTTGGGAGTAGTCTAGGATTGACCGGACAATCGTCCCTGTTTTTATCTAATATTTTTCTTATCCCCAACAAGACTGATGGGGAATTTCGCTTTATCTTTAACCTCAAGATTCTAAATGATTATCTTTTGGTTTACCATTTTCGTTTGGATGACCACTTGCTGTGATTTTCTTGCTGTCCTGTCATGATTTTGCAGGGAAAATTGACCTGTCGGAGGCATACTTCACTGTGCCGGTGGCGCCATCTGCACTTCCTTATTTGGCTTTCCGTTTGCTAGGGTATACCTATGTCATGGCATCTCTCCCTATGGGATTAGCTAGCGCCCCCTATGTTGGTGTATCGTTGTCAAAACGTATTTAATCGACTTTAGTTAATTACCTGGATGATACCTCGCTCCGATAACGTCCGTCGAACTTGCAAACTTCTTGCCTCTCTTGGTTTTGTGATTAATCTTAAGAAGAGTTGTTTGGCTCCGTCGCAGTCGTTCATTTTTCTGGGCTTGTTATTTGACTCAACAGCAATGACAGTGGCTCTGCCTGCTGACAAATTGGATAAGCTCCGACGTCTTGTTTGTGGTGCCTTACGAATGCAGGTTATGTCTATTCGAAATTTGGCAAAGTTGATTGGCTACATATCTTGTGTCCTATTTGCCCGCTGTCCGTTATGGTCAAATCCACCTCCGATACCTGGAACGCAACAGGGTTCGGGCATTGCGGTCGTCTGACAACCGCTACTCGGCGCCACAAAGAATTGTTAGTGGTCTGGGAGGTACTGACCTACTTTGCGTCTGATTGGCGCGATGTCACAGTTCTCTTACGATCGATAATACAACAGCGTGTGCTATGATCAATCGTATGGGGTCTGTAGCATTTCCCCACCTGCATGCTGTAGCTTTGCGTCTATGGGAGTTTTGTGAGTGCTGGCATATATGGCTGCGGGCCTCATACATTCGTACGTCAAACTATACCGTTGCTGATACTGAGTCTTGGCAAGATCTGCAGGGTGGATGGGGTTTAAGCGATCACGTGTTCTCTACTATTGTGTCCTGCTTCGGGCAGCCTGATAAAGATTTATTTGCCTGCCGTGAGCTCCGTGTGCGTCATACCTCTCATTCGTTCCCGATGCTGAGGCTGTTGAAGTGGGCGCATTTGCCATTTATTGGGGGGAACACCTTTTTTATTTATTTTTTATTGCTCCCCCCCCCCCCCCCTTCGTGCTTATGCCTCGGGTGCTAAAGAAAATTATGAATGATGGAGCAACCGGGATGGTCGTGGCCCCAAAATGGCCCCAACAACCCTTGGTTTTCTATTTTTCACAGGATGACTATATCCGATGTTCTCTACTTTGCGCCGTCAACTAACCTGTTATTTTCTCCTTTCAGCCTATAGGAATAACAGGAGCTCCTGTTATTCCTCCTGTTAGCTCCTGTTAGCCTAGGCTCCATAGAGCCTCATCCTCAAGCAGACTCGCTGATACTGAGGGTGACGATCCTTTGCGGCAAGCCCTAGTGAGACTGGGCCTTCCTGACAATGTCGTCAATACCTTGTGCAGCTCAATCGCCCCCGATTCGTACCGTCAATATACCTCGTCACTTCGTTCATGGTCTAAATTCTATGCTGCTCAACAGTGGGATCCCAAGGACACATCGCCAACGCGCGTGTTGTCTTTCTTCCAATTCCTATTAGACACTGCCGACCAGGCTTATAGTTCATTCAATACCTACTCATCGGGCGGCTCTCTCTTGGATTTCAAACTATGATCTATGGGCCAACCGTCTCATTGCGCGTTTTTTCAAGACAGTCTTTCGCAAGCGCCCACCTCGGGCCAAATATGCTTTTTCCTGGGACCCAGACATCTTGCTTCGTTTTTTGAGTGCCTTCCCTACAGCGGACATTCGTAATTTAGCGCGTTAGCTGTCTGTTCTGATGCTCCTAGCCTCGGGATCTCGTCCCCAGACTGTTCTAGCTATTACTAGACCCAACATTACCTTCTTATCTGATGGTGTACGGGTTTTTGTGCCTGCCCTGTTAAAAACATCTAAACCAAACTCAGAGGCTCCTGTCTTAGCTTTTCCTAACTTCCCTGGGAATTCAATGCTCTGTGTTCCAACAGTCCTACGCCAATACCTTGACCGCACATCGACTGCACATCTGTACTGGGCCGTTATTTGTCACCTCTCGCCCGCCATTCCAACCAATCAAAGCATCCACACTACGTGGGTGGGTTTCCTCGCTCCTCATGGAGGCAGGCATTGACATTAGCCTTTTCTCGGCCTATTCAGTTCGTCACACTGCAGTGAGCGCAGCGGCTCGCCGAGGAGTACCGCTCAGTACAATTTTTCAAGCGGCAGGCTGGGCGAGGGGTTGGTTCCTCCATGTTTGCCACAGTCTATAATCGGCCCTTGGTTTCTCGAGATGATTTTGCGGGGGCAATTCGCCCTGACGACGTGGTTGATTAGGCTATGTTGCATTAAATGCTAAATTTTAGCAATTTCAAAAAAAAAAAATCCAAGTGCGTTGCAAATTGTGATTTGAATTATGTATTTTGGCTTTATATATTATATATTGGTATGTTCACGTTCACATTGGTGTATTGGTGTATATACTCTTCGACTGAACCAAGGCTCAATCAGGAACAGTTCCTGTTGTTGGTGTGGCTCTTGCCCCGATCCTAGGGTGCTGAGTGGCAAGAGCCCCCACGACCACCGGGTGTGGCTGTTGCCCCAGCCACTAGGCGTTGCGTGGTAGCTAGCCCCAGGTTACGGTCAAGCGAGTGAATACAGCCCCCAAGACTTTTGCCCTAGTCCTCCCTCACAGTTTGCATATATATATGTCAGTATACTGAAAGGGGGGGGGGGGGGGGGGGCACAGTGCGAGGCGAGGGCCCCTCGGCCAGGGCTGGGAATGAGCATAAAATTGCTTTTGCCTTGCTGAGTGTGGACCCACTCGTAGGGTTGGATGTAGCGGTTTTTCCGGTCCAGATCTGTGCATATGCCAGGCAGGCGCACGGGACTGTGAATAAGCTGCTATTCGTAAAACGTCCGACGAGTCCATGAACTATAATTGGTGCTCAGCCTACATTCTTGGATAGGCTGAGCTAGATTATAGTCTAATGGACGAGGAGGACGTTTTCGGTCCCACCCCATCGTCTGTTAATGGGCCTGCAGGCCCTTCTTGTCGCAGACCCGCCCAGTCGTGCGCCTGCTACGGTCTATGAACGGAATGAAGAGAAGCTACAGTAGGGAAGGTTACGTCAGCCAGAAAGGAGGGATCAAGAGATTGGGAGAACATATCCTTACCCTCTTGTCCTTTTTTCTTTATTTTTTCAAGTTATACTGTAAAAAGCGCCTTAGCGAGTAGTTGGAAGACTACTGCTATTCGTAAAACGTCCTCCTCGTCCATTAGACTATAATCTAGCTCAGCCTATCCAAGAATGTAGGCTGAGCACCAATTATTTGGGGTCTCTTATCTGTTCGAACGCACACTGGTTTAATGAACCTTGAGTGCGTAGGACTAGAGTTTGCAATCCCGGAGGTTTTTCTGAATCCCGGGATCCCAGGATTTTCCGGACTAGAGTTTGCAATCCTGAACGTTTTTCTGAATCCCGGGATCCCAGGATTTTTCGGACTAGAGTTTGCAATCCCGAACGTTTTTCTGAATCCCGAGACCCCGGGATTGAGGATTTTTTTTTTTTTTTTTTTAATAAATGAAAGAATTTATTGAAAGCAAGGAAATACTTGTTTATTTACAATAATTTTCGGAAAAATTGCTAATGTTCGAAGAGGCGTAGGTAAGTATGTATCTCGGGACCTATCGGACCTACAAAGCTGCAGTTGCGCTCAAATGGTAGCAAACCTTGTCTACTTAAAAAAAGTAAGTCGTGAAAACTGAAAAACTGAGAAACGTCTGAAGATCTAGCGGATTGGTTGGCCGAGCGAAAATCTAGCGGATTGGTTCGCTTCGCTCAGCCTTCAGTCGGAGTGCTAGAGTATACCAAAAAACTAGAACGTGGTTTTTTTCGTCCTAAGCTGTTTTTTTTTTTTTTTTTTTTTTTTGTGTGTGTCCGGTGTGATATATTTGTATACTAAATCCAAATGGTGGCCTCGGCTCCCTCCATTTTCGAGTAGGCTGGTTTCTTTTTTAATTATGTTTCTTTTCGAATTTTCGCCATTGGTACGGGCTGGTTCATCGATTTCCGAAATCTTTCTTCAGGGGAATTCACAGTAACTGTTTTCATCTTAGAGCACCATCACTTAGCCTTTGAACTATTTTGCGTTAGGTATTAAATGATTTTTTCCAACAAGACTTGAGCAATTACGTATGCGGGGCAACTAATTCTCGAATCCCGGGATCCCGGAATTGACTCCACAAATCCCGGGATTTCAAATTGTCAAAAATCGTCCGTGGTCCCAGGATCCCTGGATTGCAAACCCTCGTTAGGACAGATAGAGACCAGCATATTATGCAGTTTTTCAATTCCCAATGTTTAAAATTATATTTGTTGTAGACAGAATCAAATTTGTGCATAATAATAATGGGCCAAGGAACTAGGTCAGAGAAATGGGAAAATTCGGCCGAACATAGTTGAACTAGTAATGAACAAAGTACTCAGTACAGTTAGCACTGAGAAATTAGGTGTCTGAGCAGAGGAAATCACTAGTGAATATTTGGCGTTTGAATTTTCCCGCGGTCGCACTTTTACTAATCCGCCAGAGTGCGCTAGCATAAGAAGGGACCGACGGGAATCTGCCGGAGGTGACGGCGGAAATGGCGGCCGTGTAGCAGGCAATGAGAGAGTAGCGCAACTTTTCCCTCCAGATTCAAAGTTGAAATTTTCGACAGTGCCATCGAAATTTGTATTATACCGTAGGAGCCCAAAACTCACTGCTATGCATTCAAATTAAGAAGTTCTTTCAGAAAAAAGTATTAGTCGACAGTCGGTTCCCGGGCCCATTGTATATAAATTTATAAAAGGTAATAATAAACACATGTGTAAAAATTTGCATTTTGAACAACAGTCGGTAGGTATCGTTCTCAGATGCGGGATTTTTTATTTTATTAAATATCCTCCTGAGTGCGACTGAAAGTAGAAAAAGGTTAGGGACGAAGGGGCGGTTAAATTTTAACCGCACTATACAACAATCCACTCCACAATCCAAATTGCCATATCTTCTCTCCCCTCCCAATCTGTGCGACAAAACTACGCCCACCATTAGGATGCGGACTAACGAATATTTATCTAACTAGAGTTAGGTACCTAATCATTAAGCACTCTTGAAAACATCCCTAAGAAGGTCCCGCCTATAAGTTGGGCGTTTGCTGTGCGTTTTGGAGTGATTTGGGTCGAGATCTTTAAAAATGTTTCAAATTCAAGGGTGCCATAATATGCATAGTATGCATAAGGGCCGAAGTGCCATTGGTAAAAACCACCAGAGAACCTGAAGGCCTAGTTCTACAGATACCAGATACCTAAATGTAAAATTTGGTGTCGCTTGTAAGGTTAGAGTCTGTAAATAAATTTATCCTTCTTTTAGAAAATAGGGGCAGTACGTGGAATATAATCTAGTCCATGTAACCCATTATGTTAAAAGCCAGGCAGCCGGTTTACAACACTCTTACTTATATTTATATCTATAGGGGGGGCTTGGCAACCTAACTCTTCCCCCCCCCCCCCCTCACCCCGTTATCCACTCTATTCGTAATCCTCTCTCTCTCACTCCTGTCACTGTCTCTCTCTGTCTTTTATGTTCCTCTCTCACTCACTGTAGTCCTCTCTTTCCCTCTCACAGGGACTCTTCATCTCTCTCACTCTCTACACTTGGCCTCATCGTGCCATCTCTCTTCTGCTGTAGGGCTTCCAAACCAAACGGCACCCGATAGTTCCGCCGTTGCACCCTCTTCTCAGGAACCTGCCTCCACTTTTATTCAACTTTTTTTTTTGTTCTTCTCTCCTTTTTCATCTCTTTTTTTGCTTTCCTCTTTTTTGTTTTGTTTTTATCTTCTGTCTCTCTCTCTGTTCCTCAGTTTTCTTCTCCCTATTCCTTTTCTCTTGCCGGGTACGGGTTCCCTTCTGCCCCGTCGCACCGCTTATCTGTTTCAAATTTTAGAACTTTAAAAAAACCTCTTGACAAGGTAAGGTCTTCAGGCAACTGAATACTGGAGGGCCCACTGACCAAGTATCTAAGGCAATTTTCGAAACTGCGTTAGAATCCGATGTTGGTGCAGAAAACACGTTCATATTATTACACACGGTCGATACATCGATTCTACACCCAAAATTACGTGACAACACTCGATTCCCTGGTCAAAACCCTTCAATAAACCCGAGTAGCTGTATAAAGAGATTCGGTAAAATGTCAACAACATCAAAATCCTACTACACAAAACGGACGCATTTTTAGGTCCTCGAAACACAAAAGGATATTTTTGGAGGATACGATTTTTTTCTGTTTATTGTTCAGAGAAAAATGAATCAAAAGGAAGACATTAGCAAAATTGAAAGAGGCGAGTTTTTACGTGGTAGTTGGACGTTGCCCCACTGCGGTTGATGGAAATTTAATAACAAGTAGGTATTTATAAATACCGACTTGATACGTAAACATTGAATTAAATTTTTGTTGCTGTTGTTGTTGTTGCAAACATGGATAGGTACCTTCTACATTGTAGCGTTTGTCACCAACAGTTCTAAAATGTGATGGACCCTTCCCGCGAGTTCTGCCGGTCTTGTATAATTATTGCAGTTGTCAAGGCAACTGACGATCGATGCCACGCAACTCTCCTCAAGCTCATGTAGCATAAAATGGAGGATTATTTTGAATATTTAATTGCCTTACCTACTCAGTGATGTTGGTAGGAGTTTGGAGTGGATCCACTCAATGCAATTTTATAGGAAACGGAAGAGGTACGGGCAGACAGACAAACACGTGGTGAGTTTATACCTACTGAACGACATGCATTTTTAAATATCAATCCCGTACTCAGCAGTTCGATGAATCGTGTAAGAGGAAGCGTTCTATTGTAAATGGGTAATGGATATCATAATCCGTAATTGCCACGTGCTTTAGCAGTCACGTTAGGTACTGTTCAACTTCAATAGTCACGTGCTACCCCTTAATGACCATGGCCGTGTATACTTTGGACAGATCAGTCATGCCTGATAGGTAGGTATATGATCTTCACTTTCCTTTCACCATCATTGCCATCGTTCTGCAATAGCCAATTACTATTGGATTATAGAAGAAATCACCCATGCTTACCTACTTGAGTTTGAGTTTGACCGTTTCAATGAAATAATTATTTGACCAACCCTCAACAACTTTCAACCCACAATAGGAAGTAAAAATGCCAAGGCAATGGCACATGAGCTTCCTCGTGGCAAGTTCAAAATGAAAGTAACAAATGTAACAAGGAAATTACGTTCGCGCATGCGCTGAGCGTACCGCTGATTCAATCGTGATGAAACTGACAGGGTACCATCTAGAGCTATACGCACACAATTCCTGAAAATTTGATTGAAATCCGATCAAAATTGAGAAAGTTATGCCTGTTTCAAGAATTTCACGTTAGCGCATGCGCAGAGCGTACCGCTGATTCAATTGTGATGAAATTCGTATGGGACCTCAAGGAGCCTGATCCGTATAATCCCTCAAAATTTGAGCTAAATTCATTCAAAATTGTGGAAATTATGGCTGTAACAAGGAAATGCGGACAGACCCACAGACTCACAGACCGACAGACCCACAGACCGACAGACACGGAACCAAATTTGTTCAGTAGGCTATGAAACGCAAAATGCGAGTGGAAATTTTGAATTCGGACAACAAAATTTTTTTTTCTCCCGAAAGTGAACACAAGGCTTCCGCTGCTTCGCAGACTCGGAAGCAATAACGGTGAGGGTGCAGTATGGGAAATCCACCCCTTCTTTTCTTGACTCTAAAACATTTATAGACGTGTGACTCTATAAAATTTATACACAGGATTTAATCCTGTCGGTAAGAGCATTTTTGAGTTTGAGGCACTTGATAAGTAACATGTTTTCACGTTCCGAATGGAGCCAACCTTCCTATTTGGTACACCGTCAGGGTCCACGGGCATAAAAGTATGAGAGTCGGGAATCCTTTGAAATCTTCAAAATCATAAATAATTATCGTTCTTCGCAGCATTATCATTATATGATAATGTATAGAAATTACATCCTCGCACAGTGGGCCGATGACGGTAAAAGGTGGCGGATATTATTCAAGGTGACAGGCTGATTGGCAGATATGGGTTTAGCATCAGAAATGAAAATTTAAATGTTTAGCTGTTTATTATCTTTTTTTTAATTAATAAAAAATTACAATAATTTTCTTAAACATTTAAAAATAATTTTGATAAATTTAAAATATTTTTGCATAAAAAATGCAAAATCTAAACGTTTAGCTGTTCATTATCAGTTTTTTAACAAATAAATACAATTTAAAATAATTTGTTTCTCTTTTTCAATTTTTCAATGCGCACGATCTCATTCGTGCGCACACGTGGTACACGTGGATACACCTAGGGGAGAGTGGGGCAAAATGAATCACAAAAATTGGTTTTGCCCATAGCTCTCCACTGAAATGGTTTTTGTTAACATTTCAATTTTTTCCAGTGACTTAGGGATCTAAGCTATGAAAGAAATATATCAACCGTTATTACAGAAACCATAATATGTGACCAGGAGTAGCCATTTTTCAGAAAATGAATTTTGTTTCATTGTGCCCCAAGCCCTGGAGTAGGACTGTGAAACATGGCAAGGGGGTACCTACTTTCCATTTACGGCACAATGAATGAATGAATGAGACGTTACTGAAAACGAGAAAGAGGTTCATTCATCCATAAAAGAGACCATAAGTAATTTTATGGTATTTTATGAATGAATAATGGCGTTTTTCCGATGTTTCAAGGTTTATGGATGAATTAAGTGGATATACTATTCATAAACCTTGAAACACCGGAAAAACGCCATAATTCATCCATAAAAGACCATAATAATTAAAACTGAAACGTGAATTATGAATAATGAAAACTGAAACGTGAATTCACGTTTCAGTTTATAATTCATTCCTAAAAGAGGCCATATTACTTATTAAGTAACATTTCATTGTGCCCCGAGCACCTTTGTTTCAAGGAACCGGTTTCCCCTACTCTCAACCACAAACGTGAAACAGTATAAATACGAAAGTTGGGCAAAACCGTAAAGGAATACATGTACCGGAATAAATGCAATAAGAGGCGGCTGAATTTAAAAAAAAAAAAATCATTGTTAACTGGAGGCGAAAATTTTTTGACGAAAAATGTTTACTTCCACGGCAAAAAACGCATCAAGTTGCGTCAACTGGTCGCATGCAACTGGACGATCAGCTGGCCTTGTTGGGAGTGGACAGCAGCTCTTACCGCTAAACTCCCGTTGAACTAGACCCTTCAGTACGCGGCGTAATGGTGAAAATGCCCCTCTGATTTCCTCCAGACGGCTCGGAGCGACAAAACCAGTTGGTACGTATCAAACCGATCGGCCAGACGCATTTTTAATTTTTTCGAATTTCCGCCATCTTTTAACGTCATGTTCCCCACTGTGCATCGTCTCAATTGGCCACATTCACGCTGGAAGATGATCGGCAAACCGATCGGAGACAAATATCCAGGCGCCCTTCTACGAACATTAACATTTTAGAGAAGCGAGTATTTCGTCAAAATTTCAGATGTAACTAAAATATAACATATATAATATATAACATATAACATATATAACATAAAATATAACATATATAACATATTATATATAATATAATATATAACTAGGTAATATACTCTTAATGAAACGTATAACAACCCATTCTGTGGCTAATCTTATTTTGAACCCTGAGTCGAAAACAGGTTGATTATTCAGAGAATAACAAACCAACATTTGAACAGTCCGGTGGTTCATAAACGAGCCGTTTGACGAGAGCCATCAACGTGACATTGCATGATCTTGACCGGCTGGACGGCCGTGTGAGGCCGTCCGTGGGGGTATATGTGATTCAGTCCCGGACGCGTGAGAGTCGACCCCGCATGTTCCTATTGGTAATTATATATCTCAGGTATAGCGTGGCATGAGGGTGGGCTCTTAAACTCGTTGGATCCGAGCTGACATTGAGCCGACGGATACGTCCGTCCCGTCCGGGAGATGACGGCGCACTGGACGGCCGATGGTGCGACAGGTGGGACTCGGAGGTCGGCAGGTGGTCCTTAAACCGTTCAAAACCTCTCGCTGAAAACGGCGAAAAATTCATTGCCAAGTGACCATGTTTAACAGCCACGTAGTACAGAAACTACACTAGGCCGTGCCTACTAGGCCGACTGAACTAATTATCTAACTCGAAGAGGGTAATCAGACGACGAGAAAATGCCGTCAAAATCGAAATATCAAGTCGCCTAATTTTATCTTCATGAAAAGTATCCAGCAGTGTCTAGGTATTGTGGCACATGACAGTTTACAAATGGACAAGCAACGTGACAAAATGCGGCAAGAAGGTCGTGGACGAATTCGGGATCACGCAGTGAATAACTTTACTCCACGAGCTCACGCGGCAGTCCACCTGGTTATCATGAAACAAATTTTGCTGTCCCGAATTCGTCTACGACCTTCTTGTATATATTACTAAAGATTTGAACTGAATCTTAGAACAACTGCCAATGTGAGGCAGTAAAATTTACTTATTTAATAAATACATTTCTCGTTAGCGCTGGTACTTATCCCTCCACCAATGCGAGTTCAGACTGTGTAGGTAGATCCTCCATACCGGGTGTGGAAGGTGTACCTACATGAGCAATTTGTGTACCTAAATTGGTTATATTGTCCCTATTGGTTGTTTTGTGTGTTTGGGAGAAGGCCTCTGGCGTGACCAGGATTTCGCTCCCTGTGTTTGTGGAGGATGAGGAGGGGAGTGCGCAAACACATCTATCTGGGGCTTGACACAATTTGTTGTGATCAGCTTGTCCAGTAAATAGTGTCGGGGCAATTTGGGGAATTTCGCAGTCCCCAATTTGACCAAACGGATTTAGCCTAATTGGGTCGCGTTCGTTCCCGGAAATGAGTCTGGTCGCAGGATCATCTGAAGACAATAAATTGCCTCCATCAGAACCGCGGCCCAGATCTATACCTGAGACAATCAGCTTCTGAGCTACACCGAGCGAAGTGTCAGTAGGAGTGGCATCAGAATCAGATTGCTCCTGACGAGGGGTAAATTTCCCGGCTGATCCGAGCGAATTGTCGGTAGGATCGGCCTGGGCAAGTACCCCGCGTGAATTTAATTTTGAGTCCGCTGAGCCGGCTTCCTCAACTGAAATGTCTTCAGAGGAGGATTCCTGGCAAGCGGTCTCGTCAAAAATTGTGCGATTGATATCCATATCTACGATAGGCAGAATGGGGATCACAAGCATAAGGATGAGGGGGCGGAATCATCTAGGGGACCCGTCTATTTAGTCATCCGATCTTGGTATCGGGAATAGACGTGCCCCCGGGGTTCCGCTCAGAAACCCCCTAGGCGCTGGCGCCTCCCGCGGGCCGCTTGCATACTTCGTGGGGTGGCTGTCGGCCGATTTCATAACTGGAGGATTTCCTCCCTTGTGGCGATCCGCTACATGGCTCCCCCCGAAATCGGCTGGCAGGCGGAGAGAATTGACTGAAGAAAGCTCCGAAAGTAGGTAAGGCGCCTTGAGAAAAAAATTTTCGACGACCCGAACAGTCGTGACAGCACGAAGTGCTAAAGAGTAAATAAACGCGTATATTAAGCCCCCCGGAGTAAGGGGTAAGTATTAAAATATGAGTATGATATATATGTTATAGTTGAAAAAATTTGTAAGACATTGTTCCTTGCCATCATGGCTGGCAGAGGGAATTTAAGGCGCAGAAGGCGCTAAGAGTAAGCCCATGTGATTAAGGGGCGGGATAATATTTGCGTTGCCGTTTTTGGTGTGGCTGCTGCCGAGATGACGACGGCTGCTGAGGCTCTTCGTGAGCTGCAGGTGGCTGGTTGTCAGCTGGAGGTGGCTGCGCCATGGGACGGGCAACAGGTGCCGAGGGCGCTGATGGGCGAGCGGAGTGTGCCGTCGGCGGTATCGGGCGAGCGGCTGTAGCCGGGGTTGGTATGTCAATTGACATTAACTGTGGAAGTGGAGGTGGAAGCTTGGAAGATTTCTTCCGTTTACCCCGTTTGTTCTTCTTTTTCCCGGAAGGCGCTGGTGGATTTGTGACTGAGGACAACTGATGTGGAAATTGCGAAGGTGTTGTACCTGAAGCTCCGTCCACTTGGAGTAGGGAGACGACCTTTTTGTGTGCCTCCGAGGGGCCAGTCAAGGCGTCTTTATAGGAAAATGTTTTGGATTTAACCGTTGGATTGCTGTTTGGACTGTGACATTTGTTGCTTTTGTGATTTATGGCTGTAGGATCCGAAATTTCCTCTCTGGCCAGATCGTGTAGCATCACAGCCAAATCTGGATAATATTTCTTGATTAGAGATGAACCCACGGTTTTGGGAATGTCCTTCGCGTGGGGGGTTTTGTTGTTCACAGGATTCATGCTGGGAATTGGAGGCGAAATTGTCTCCTTATGAGTAGTTGATTTCTCGATAGGTTGAGAAATCGATTTCGTGACTAATTTTGTGGTTTTCATTGGGGTGGAAATTTCCTTCCTTTGGGGAGCTGACTTCCTAATTGGTTTGGAAATTTCCCCTATGTAGGGAGTTTGTTTTTTAACAACTCGAGTTGACCTACGGGTAGGGGTGTCACTGTGTGTGTTAGTGTTCAACCCCGGGTTTTTCGGGGGATTTACACAGTGCGTGGGTGGGGTCGGGTTGCCCCTTGAGGTTGTCGGAGAAGGGTTGGCATTGTGAGTGTTAGTGTACAACCCTGGGATTTTCGGAGGATTTACACAGTGCGTGGGTGTGTTAGGACTGCCTGTCGGGATTGTAGGAGAAGGGATGGAGTTCGTGTTACCATCTGTTTTGTCCTTCTCTATGTGAGCCGGTTTCACTCTTGCTAGAGGGACTTTCAGTTGAACACCATTTTTCTCTATAGTCATTCCCGAAGGGAACCTGTCCAGCACTTTGTATGGCCCCGTATAGGGGGGAATTAAATTGGCTCGGATTGTTTCCGTTCTCAGGAATACAAATTCGGCCTCGTTTAGGTCTCTTGGGACATAAAACTTCGCTTGTGTGTTGTGATGCAACGCGTTGCGAATGTTTTGGATGTGTTCAGTCGACACCGATGTAGGGGGGGAAAACATGTCTCCTGGCAGTCGGACTTTCGATTTGAAAGTCTTTTCGAACGGTGTCAGACCTTCGTCGTCGATGGCCGTTCGCAGACCCAGCAAAGCTGCCGGAAGCCTGTCTATCCAAGGAGAACTGTCGCCCTGGCACATCATGGCATCCTTCAAGGCCCTATGCCGTCGTTCGACAAATCCATTGGCCTGAGGGTGATATGCCAGGGTCATAATATGGTGTGCCCCTAGCATGTCGGTGAGGTGTTTAAAGAGTTCGCACTCGAACTGTCTTCCCCTGTCAGTCGTTATTCGACTTGGGGCACCGTATCTGCATATCCACTGTTCGTAGATGTTTCTCGCTACTGTGATGGCAGAAATGCCCGCAATAGGGGAGGCTTCGATCCAACCCGTCGCCCTATCGACCATGGTCAGCAGATGGTCTTTCCCCCTTTGTAAAGGGAAGGGGCCGACCAGGTCGAGGTGGAGATGTTGAAATGCATCCGAGGGTGGGAAAGACGTGAAGGGAGGCACTGTGTGACGGGACACTTTCGATTTTTGGCAACCCTGGCAAGATTTTGCCCACTGCGTGCAATCTTTTACCAGGGATGGCCAAAAATACCTCTCCTTCACTTTGGCGACGGTGGTTTTCACACCTGGGTGTCCTAGCCTGTGGATTTGGTCCAAAATTGTTCTCCTCAAGGATGGAGGGACATAAGGTCTAGGAAACCCGGTGGAGAGATCCACCCAAATAGCTTGTGCCCCTGGTTGGGGTTTTAGTTTCGTAAGTTTTTCGCTTACTTCGCTTTTGGGTGGCTCTGCCTTTTGTGCTTCCGCTAGATTTGCTTGAATGGACAAATCTAATGCCCCCACTTCGTCTGTAGCCTCGGGCAACGTTTCACATCGGGAGAGGGCATCTGCCACGAGATTTTCCTCCCCCTTAATGTATCGTATATCCGAGGTAACCTGCGAAATGAAGAGCATCCATCTCAGTCTGGCGGGGTTGAGATGTGCAGTTTTTTGTGTTAGGCAGGTTGTGAGGGGTTTGTGGTCTGTAACTACGTAGACCTGCCTTCCTTCTATGACATCGAAGAAATGTCTCATAGAAAGGTAGACGGCGAGCAACTCTCTGTCGAAAGTGCTATAGTTTTGCTGTGTTGGTGAAAGGGCCTTTGAGAAAAATCCCAAAGGTTGTGCTACTCCGTCTACGATCTGTTCTACGACCCCGCCGACGTGTAAATCACTTGCATCAGTGCACAAACGTAGAGGAGCGGAGGGGGACGGGTGGGCGAGGTTTGTGGCTGTAGCCAAAATTGTCTTGGCTTTTTCGAAAGCCTGTATCCTCGGCTCCGTCCATTCTATGGGTGTCTTATCATTTTTCTTAGACGTGGAAAGAAGCATATTGAGGGGTCGGAGGACCCCAGCGATTCGTGGGAGAGACTTCCTGTAGAAGTTTAGCATCCCAAGGAATCGCCGGAGCTCCAGAATGTTGCTTGGTTGTTTGTACGCCGTAATGGCCTGTACTTTATCGGGTAAGGGTTTCATCCCTGCGGCCGAGACGGTGAAGCCGAGAAATTTGACCTCAGGCTGAGCAAAGTGGCATTTCTCCAGCTTTAATTTTAGGCCATTTTCTAGGAGACGGTCGAGTACGATCTTGACGTGTCGCTTATGCTCTTCGAGGGACTTTGATGCGATTAAGATATCGTCGAGATAAATGAAGACAAAGTTGATGTCCCTGAAGATGGCATCTATATACCTTTGGAAACTCTGCGCGGCGGCGCTTAAACCGAAACTCATCCGCAAAAACTCGTACATCCCGAATGGTGTAATTATTGCCGTTTTTTCGATGTCATCCTTATGGATAGGCACATGATGATATGCACGGCTAATGTCCATTGTGGAGAAAATTGTACAGTTAAACAAATTTTGGTTGAAAGAAAGTAGGTGAGGGACGTTGTATTTGTCGACCTTTGTTTTGCTGTTTAACGCTCGGTAGTCTCCGCAGAGTCTGAGCGACCCGTCAGGTTTGTTGACAATGTGCAGTGGGGAGGCCCATGAGCCTTTCCCAGGGCGAGCAATGCCGTCGCGCACCATCTCCTGCATCGCTTCCTTCGCGAGAGCAAGTTTATTTGGCGGTAACGGGCGTGCCCGCGCCGCACAGGGCGGACCTGATGTAATAATCTGATGGGAGACAGAAGTGTCCTTCCATTTGTTCCCTAGGGTGGCAATCCCTTTGAGGTAAGCTGTTATCATTGATTTGAACTCCGGGGGAAAAGAAATGGTTTGAAGCAGTTCCTCGACGGAACGGTCCGTTGTAGGCAGTCGATCGTTGTGACGCTCATCATTGGCGGTCGACGTTGAAAGTATCTCGCATTTTGCAACTTTATTTGCCATTGTTACGGTGCGGTTTTTAGCGTCGATGGAAATTCCGAATTTAGTGAGGATATCCATCCCGATAACTCCTTGTTGGAGATCGGCAGCGACGAACTGATGTGTAATTTTGTCCAGACCTTCAAAATCCAGGGTCAACGTGTGTAACCCGAAGGTCGGAATTCGTTCTCCATTAGCTGCTGCGAGCAGAATGTCTGGAGAAGGCTTGCAGGTTCTACCTTTTGTAGTACAAATTGAAAGATTTGCGCCCGTGTCCACAAGATAGTCCGTGTTGGAGCTCTTACATGTTAAGAAGAGCCTCGGGTGAGATTTGGCGCGTTCAATAATTTTTCCCGAGTAAAAATTATTCAGCGCAATCAGTTTAAAGACATTTTACAGCCTTCGTAGCATTTCTGGGCCTTTTCTTTGTAGGTAGCATGGTACCAACAAATACCTTCGTTATTTAACGTGAAGGTAGGCCGCGAAGGTTTGTCGACAGTGACTGTGGAGCCTGTTTTAGGTTTTTCAGTCTCCTGTCCTTTTTTAGGGACCGAAATTTTTCGAGGTTTGCTAACCTTCTTTTCGGTGTTTTGGGGTTCACTTGCTTGCGAAACTCCTGCTGTTAAGTGTTTGATAGAGAGTGCATTAAAAGCGCGGTCAGTCATCGTGAGCATCGACCCAAAGTCCGGTGCAGTGCTGGCGATCATGCGAAGATGATCTGGTAGCCTCGACAACCATGCATGCTTAAGCATGAGTGGACTAACGTAGTTGCCCGCAAGGATTTGTAACCGCCTATATAATGTTGAGGGTAATGACGTGGCGTCATAAGGCATACCGTGCATAAATGTGGTCATGCGGCTTTCACTGGTCATCCCGTAAACGTGGGACATTACAACATATAGTTGTTCCAGTGGATTATTGTCGTCCGCATTGATATGGCTGATGAGGTCGAGTGTTTCGGAAGGGAGAATGGACTTGACGTCCCTAAACATCCATTTTTGTGATGTGATGTCTTCTGCCTCGAAAGCTGCCATGACCTGCCTGAACCACCCTTCAAAATTGTCGGGTGTAAATGCGGGGAGAGTTGTCCTTCTCCTGGAGGAATTAGCGAGCCTAGGGACCTGTGAGAGTAGCAGGTCTAGGACTGTCTGCGTGCTAGGCGCAGAATTTTGGCTTGAAGAAGCCGGAAAAGAAAAGGGTGCTGGTCCCTGATTAACATCTGATGATGTAATCATCAAGGGCCTGCTTGGTAACATATGATCTGTTACATTATTGAGAGAATTGGGGAGATTTGAGTTAGCCTCAAAAAATGGCGTCGAAAACATGTTGTTCTGACGTTGAGTAATATCAATTCCATGGCCCGGTAGCCATGGTGCAGAAACTCCGTTCTGACTTGTGGTCACTTGGGGGGACGACCCAAGATTCATTTGACGTTGATTCTCATATCTAAGGACCGTGGGAAAGAATGTTCCATTTTGCGGGATATTAATTAGAGAAGATGTCTGAATGTTGGTGGGGGAATTTGAATTTAAATTCATGCCACCTTCATGCCGCGACTGAAGTGAAGACTGCGTCTTCTGGAGGGGGTCACCAGTTGTAGGTAGACCCTGAGGCTGAAGCAAAGGCTCCATGTTCAAGTTGGGGTCACCAGTTGTAGGTTGACCCTGAGGCTGAAGCAAAGGCTCCATGTTCAAGTTGGGGTCACCAGTTGTAGGTAGATCCTCCATACCGGGTGTGGAAGGTGTACCTACATGAGCAATTTGTGTACCTAAATTGGTTATATTGTCCCTATTGGTTGTTTTGTGTGTTTGGGAGAAGGCCTCTGGCGTGACCAGGATTTCGCTCCCTGTGTTTGTGGAGGATGAGGAGGGGAGTGCGCAAACACATCTATCTGGGGCTTGACACAATTTGTTGTGATCAGCTTGTCCAGTAAATAGTGTCGGGGCAATTTGGGGAATTTCGCAGTCCCCAATTTGACCAAACGGATTTAGCCTAATTGGGTCGCGTTCGTTCCCGGAAATGAGTCTGGTCGCAGGATCATCTGAAGACAATAAATTGCCTCCATCAGAACCGCGGCCCAGATCTATACCTGAGACAATCAGCTTCTGAGCTACACCGAGCGAAGTGTCAGTAGGAGTGGCATCAGAATCAGATTGCTCCTGACGAGGGGTAAATTTCCCGGCTGATCCGAGCGAATTGTCGGTAGGATCGGCCTGGGCAAGTACCCCGCGTGAATTTAATTTTGAGTCCGCTGAGCCGGCTTCCTCAACTGAAATGTCTTCAGAGGAGGATTCCTGGCAAGCGGTCTCGTCAAAAATTGTGCGATTGATATCCATATCTACGATAGGCAGAATGGGGATCACAAGCATAAGGATGAGGGGGCGGAATCATCTAGGGGACCCGTCTATTTAGTCATCCGATCTTGGTATCGGGAATAGACGTGCCCCCGGGGTTCCGCTCAGAAACCCCCTAGGCGCTGGCGCCTCCCGCGGGCCGCTTGCATACTTCGTGGGGTGGCTGTCGGCCGATTTCATAACTGGAGGATTTCCTCCCTTGTGGCGATCCGCTACAGACTGTTTGACTATTGTAGGACCATAAGGTCCTCTCTTACATTACCTACCTATATCAGAAAACATCTTCTTGCTTTCTTCAAACAAAATGTCAGATTTTAACTTAAAAATACAGATTATCAAATGTAGAGTGCAGTTACTAGGTACTGTAGTAAATGGCGGTTACATAACAGTTTCTTCATGAGTGTAAACAAAGCTGAAATAAATTTAAGAAATTTAAGAACGTCGGGTGGTTTTCCGGCTACCGAGCGGTCCCCCGATTGGGAGCCGGAAAACCACCCGAAATGTGTGACTCTTTCATAATTATGAAAGAGTCACACATTTTCAGTTGACTGCATTTCCGTAACCAATGGAGGTTTCCTAACAAGGAATTTAATTCTGTACAAGTTGACATTTTTTGTTAGGGTACCTACGCTGTTTTTGATATAGAGGCTTTGAAACGTGACCAAATAGTTAAATTTCAAGTAAGTACTTCGAAAAAGTGACCATTTTTTGAAAAGCTGTATCTCGGAAACTATTTGACCTACAGAAATGCGGTTGGTCTCAAAAGTAGCAGATTTTGTCTACTTTAACAACGGTACAAATAATGTTTTTATATAGGATGCACCCCTAGGGAGATAATATCTTATATATATATATATAATATCTTATATCTTATATTATAAGCCAAAAACCAAAAAAAAAGTCCGAAAATGTTGAGGGTTTTCGACTGTCATGCAGCGAGCTCAGGTTTTTCGAAGCTGCAAACTTGGGTAGGTAAACACTAGGTACTGCAGTACCCATGGGTGGGATCCTAACAATTAAAAAAAAAAAATTGGAACTAGCCGTTTTCTTGCGATTTAAGCGATTTTTAGTGTACTATTTGACTGGCCTATTATGCATATGGCACTCTTGAGGACAAATTTTAGGATATTTTGTTCTATTTTTTTTTTCAAATTTCAACTAAAAGCAGTAGACTCTATAGCATGCTACGAAAAAATTGATCAATAATGCAACTTTTAGATCTTCATAAAATTATAGGGACCTACCTACCCGGATTTCCCTATTTTCGAAGAGGGATTCTCATTTTCACTACATCGTACGGCTACCTTCGAGGAGATTCGAATTTCCTTAGAAATTCATTAATAATTAATTGTAATTATACATTATACATCATACATCATACATTATACATCATTAATAATTTATTGTAATTATACATAAAATTACTATTAGGTACCTATACATAAAATTACTATTATACATAAAATCAAAATTACCTACTATTGAATTTGAACATTGTTACCTTCCTAAATATATAATTTCTGGATTAAATGGTTGATTTGTCAATAATTACCTACCGTAATAGTAAATACCTCAAAAACAAAGGGAAAACATTGCTTTTTTCAGGGTTCTCCCAGTCCAGCGGGATCCCGCGGGACTGGCGAATAATGCGGGACCGAAAGTTGCGGGATTTTGAGACCCCTAAGTCACCCACGTGCAGCACCAGTCCATTCTTCGTACATCAAACCAATCTCAAACGTTTATTTTCCTCTTGAAGATGCTCAACAACGTTATAACTAGATGTTTCCTCGACAACTGAATACCCCACTGTGTTGCCGTCCGAATAATGTGTTGCTTGGACGCATAACCGTCGACTTGCAGGCGTTTTCACGTGACTTAACCCGTCAAGCTCCATTCACGCCAACGCCACATAGATAACCCCGCGGGAAGTCTACGGTCGGAATGTGAGTCCTTCTTTATGTTTATGGTGGTAACGAGTCGGGAATGTAGACAAAAGTTTACGATGGAATAAAGTAGTTTTCTTCGGTTCTAGAATCCGTGCAAGTATTCGGCTCTCTCTCAAATTCATTCATCGAGAATAGGGAGATTGGTATTTACGGAAATGTACGGGCAAAAGTACGGCAATTTTGGTTACCAGGTCGGCGGCGACGAGTACGAATTCGAGGAGGCCAACGACGATATGGACGATGAGGGTGAGTGAAAATGGTTGAAAAGTTCTCCTAGTGGGTGAAATAGGTAAAGTTGAAATTTACGGTGTCGGATGGGCATTTTCTAGGATTGGGCAGCTCTGAACCAGAGTTCTGGAACGAACCCATCCCAACATTGAGCAGCCAATCCATTGTCAGTTATTATGTTGTTCTCCGAGACTGAATTTTATTATGGGATGTATAATACATTGCGATAATTTAGAGGAATACAATGTGTTCAATGTTATTTAAAATCTGCTGACATCATCTCTCACTCAACCCTCCTGCTCCAACTGATCAAGGATACTTTTGGTTTATTATTCTTGGAATAATACACCTATGTTTTCGCGACGGGGGTCGACGCCTCCGATCGGGCTCAAAATTTGACATTATCCGTTTCAAGAGGTCTACATTCTAAATCCGAAATGTCCGTCCGCCGTACGCCGTCCAGGCCGTTTATATACTTTCATCAAATACCTATTTCCTGTCACAAAATGGTTGTTTGCCGACGGTGCAGAGTTTTAATCCAATGAGGTGTTTAGGGAGAGAAAACGACTCCTCTGCTGGTTTGGATACTACATTGTTTATCTGACTAAACAATTGTAGCGTGGGGACCGGTTTCGAGCATCTAAGTTCATCTACAGCCCTAATAAGAAGAAAACGTTAGTCATTAGCACCAGAGACAACCATAAAAGTATAATATTATTATACTGAAGGTATAGGAAGAAAAAATTCTGCACCGTTTTCATCAGTTATACTTTACAAAATTACTTTTTTCCTATACCTTCAGTATAATATTCTTTTATGGTTGTCTCTGATGCTAATAAGTTATTTGTCAGGGTTCAAGATAATTGAGTGATTCAAGTACATACACAAATGCGTTTCAGGACTTACTGAGTTGTTTGAGCCATACTTGTTGTTACATATTTTCACATATTTGACCTAAATTATATATTGTTAAATATTTCATTCATTTTTACATATTTCGAAATTTTAGAGGAAAATAACGCGAATTTCTGATGTACGACCTTTCCCTTTTGCGTTTTATCAACGCCTCTTTGAGCATTTTGTGGCCGGATGGTGTTCATCACGACAGAGTTCTCCTGCTTGTATCGGACGCAGCTCCTTACATATATGGTGAAAGCTGGATCTGCGTTAAAAGTTTTTTTATCCTAAAATGGTGCATATCACCTGTCTTGCCCATGCTTTTCATCGTGTGGCGGAAACAATAAGATCAAAATTTCCTGAAGTTGATTAAATCAATCAATAAATTTTATTGATATAAACTGCAAAAAAAAAAAAAAAAAAAATTCCTCAAAGGTCCCAGTCGCGTGAAACTTTTCAAAGAGTCTTACCCTGACACACCCCTTCCTCCACAACCTGTGATCACTCGCTGGGGAACTTGGTTAGAGGCGGCTGCATATTATACCGAAAACTATACTGCTATACAAGATATTATTTTAACATTAATTAGATGTTGATGCAGTTGCAGTGGAAAAATCACAAAGTTTAGTTCAGAGCACTTCTTTGAAGTCAAACTTAGTCTACATATCCGCCTACACCACCTTTCTTGCTGAATCTATCTCAAAACTTGAATCTCGCAACTTACCCCTTGTTGACAGCCTGCGTATTGTCAGTGATACTGTAAGAAAATTGCAAGAAGCCCCCGGTGAGTGGGGTAGGCAAATTCATGAAAAGGCGGAGCAAGTAATTGCCATGAACCCAGGCTTTGAGACCATCGAAAACGTCGGACGAGTTCTCAGTGGAGAGGATACCCTTGGTCTTGATCTTGAGTTTTCCCCTTCTGAGGTACTTGCTGTCAAGTCCGCACCCATTACATCAGTGGACGTCGAACGCTGAATGTTTTGCGTTCAAAACGACGTGCCTTTGAGTTCAGCAACCTAAAAAAATACATGGTGCCGCACTGTTTTGAATAATTTTTTGACTTGTTTTGTGAATTTTCTGTGTTTTTTATTTTACATAATACGGAAAAATAAATACATATTTGAGGTTTTTTAATACATACAAATCCTAGCTCTAGGTTATTAGTAATAACCAATGTTTTCTTGTTGGCCTGTAGACGAGCTTAGTTGCTCGAAACTGTTCCCCACTCTTCAATTGTTTATTTATATCGTATCCAAACACGAGCAGAGGAGTCGAATTCTCTCCCTAACCACCTCATTTCATTTCCTATCATATGAAGTTAGAAAAAAAAAAAAAAAAAAAACAAGTTATCATTATTTTAAAATAAACTAACTCATCTTGTCTTATAGGTAGTTGCTTGCTAGCGCCAAAGATACTGTTCCAAGACAATATCAGTGTAGTAACTAGGTGCTCTGTAGTTATCGCAGAGTAGTAACCATATCCAAGTAGGTTATTCACAGTGTGCCACTACATGCCATGTCCTTTGGTATGAATAACTGGTTTGTTTAATAATACTCTAATCTTGTATTAAATTAAGGTATTTTTATTGCTGTAAGTGAAATAAAGCGTTAGCAGGATTCCTCGATATGAAACTAGTGTTGGTGGACCAGCTCCAGGATGACTGAATAACCAAAATTTGGTTATTCAGTCATCCTGGAGCTGGTCCACCAACACTAGTTTCACGACCACACTAGTGTTGGTCCACCAACACTAGGAGACGATAGATTTAATCTATCGTCTCCCGTTCAGGAGTGAAGCCATTTGCCTGTGAATTGTATGTTTTTCAAATTGCATCACAGGCATATGGCTTCTTTCCTTTATGGACTCTCATGCTGCTATGTTTTACTGCTTCACGCTCTGGATTGTCTATCATCATTGGTGGATTGCCCCTTCCACACACTAAAGCGTTGAGGTTTTTATTAGCATTATCAATATTGGTGTCTATGATGAACATGCTTTTGCTGCATTTCGTAATTGTTTTCTTTTCAGGGGAGGAACCGTGCGAGAGTGACGAAGACACGGAGGAGGCCAGCGAGAACGAGTTCCGACGACACGACACGCCTCCTCAGCCCCTCCCGCTACCACCTCCGTTGCCAGTGGCGCCGAGAGAAGCTCCCAGAGAGGTGCCTGACATCAAAGAACAGATCTACCAGGAGAAGCTCAATCACCTGAAGAACCAGCTGCAACAGCTCGCTACTGGCACCCTCCCAGAGTATCTAAAGAAAGTTAAGAAGCTTGAACAGCAGTACAAGGTCAGGAATTGACATCAGTCCCGTTTCTAAAGTCTGTTTGTGTCCAGTTCCAAGAAGTATAAATCACTAGCGACAATAATGCTTACATAGGAGAGACTGCGGCTGAACAATATCTACCGGGAGCATGCCATGGATCTCGCTGAAAAGGACTACATTGCAGAGAAACGAGCAGCATCGAAGGAGTACGAAGAAAAGACTGTCGAAATGAAGGAAAACCTAATCCAGGACATGGAGGAGAAGAGGAAAAACATCGAGGCAGAGAGGCTTTCGATGGAACTTGCTGGTGTGTTACTGTAAAATAGACCTCTCATCTGGTTCATCACATTGATTTTTGTAATTCGGATTGACTATTTTCCTAAATCTTTCAGGCGATTTAACTGAAACAAAACCTGCTATGACTCGTAAACTCAGACGACGTCCGAACGATCCTGCTCCGCTACCGGAAAAACGAGGCCGGAAAATAGCCTCCCTTCCATCCCAGGTCAACTTTTTACTCGACGAAAAGGACATCGAGGCTGATCTGAAAGCTATAAATCGCGGGAACAAGAACACTCCATCGTCACGTAAACCTGCTAACGGCCTCCAGTCACTCGGGCCTATCCTACCTGAGCCCCCAACTTCAGAAGTGAAAATTGAAGATGGAAAGCTGTTGTTTGAACGGAAATGGTTCCACCGGGGGCAGACTGTCTTTGTTGAAGGTAAGGAAAATGCATTTCAATGCTCCAAATCAGGGTTCCCATCTGTCATCAAATGTTTGTATATCTGGGGGTCCCCAAACTTGCTCACAGGAGCGCCCTTCACGGACCGACTTGCTCCCGGACTCTCGAAAATTTTCGCATGACCAATTTTCTCCCAGAAATATGATAGAGGTTCAAACTTGCTCCCAGGGTATGGTTAGACAGCCGTAAAAAAAAAGCTTCAAATTTTACACAAGGGTTTATTATTCTTTGATGTAGGGTACTAGTGCAAAAATTAATTCTGTTTCAAAAAACATTTTTGGAAAAAAATGTAAAAAAAAAATGTTCCTTCAAATTTTTGGTTTATTATCCTTGAAATAATTATTAGGTGTATTAATACACCTATGTTTTTGCGACGGGGGTCGGCGACTCCGATCGGCCTCAAAATTTGACATTATCCGTTTCAAGAGGTCTACATTCTAAATCCGAAATGTCCGTCCGCCGTCCGAGCCGTTTTGGGTAGTAGGAATTTTTTTTAAATCTGAAATTTTGAAAAAATACTTGGTTTACCATCTAGTTGTGCCCGCAAGGTTTTCAGTCCGATCGCCCAAACCCGTGGGGTGCTATGGGGCTAAAATGGGGCTACGGGAGGGTTTTTTTGAAGGCTTTTGGCTATGAGACCGAGTTAGGTGTCGTTTTCGAGGTATTTTTGGACGTAGAATACATTTTTTGGGGTCCCGGAACGATCCGATTTCACTGGGACGATCTATAGGGCTTTCATGGGGCTAAAAATGGGATTTTTGAAGGATCCCAGGAGGTTAAATATTTTTCGAGTAAAGAATAAAGAATGTTTGAAAAAACAATCGTTTTGAAAAAAAATCCAAAAAAATTGTTTTGAAAAAAAAAATCCAAAAAAAATTTTTTTTCCAAATTATTTTCTTTTGACACAGAAATAATTTTTGCACAAGTAACCTATATCAAAGAATAATAAACCCTTGTGTAAAATTTGCAGCGTTTTTGTATTAATTTTTAAACAGGGAAAATATTTGACCTCCTGGGATCCTTCAAAAATCCCATTTGTAGCCCCATGAAAGCCCTACAGATCCCCACAGTGGAATCGGATCGCTCCGGGACCCCGAAATGGATTCTACGTACAAAAATACTTCGAAAACGACACCTAACTCGATCCCTTAGCTAAAAGCCTTAAAAACCCTCCCGTAGCTACATTTTAGCCCCATAGCACCCCACGGGTTTGAGCGATCAGGCTGAAAACCTTGCAGGCACAACTAGATGGTAAACCAAGTATTCTGTCGACATTTCAGATTTAAAAAAATCCTACTGCTCAAACTGGCCCGGACGGCGGACGGCGTGCGGATATTCGGTTTTGGATCTAGACCTCTTGAAACGGATAATGTCAAATTTTGAGGCCGATCAGATTCGTCGACCTCCGTCGCGATTACTTAGGTGTATTATTCCAAGAATAATAAACCAAAAGACAGATTCGAAAAATTCGGTTGGGGTTTGGAGGAAGTTCTCTTAACAAATTTGTACATGGCCTGACCTTCTTTCTGCTTCCTTAGGCACTTTTCCACCCACTTTTGTCCATTACGTACCTTTAACTTTTGCTCTTTCATGTGCGAATGGCGAACCGAACTCAGCTTTGCATACGTCTCGGTCCGAACCTGAAGTAAAACTTGGGCAAATATGTAGATAAGATGTCTGGGTGAGGGCTGTTGAATTCCCTATTAAAGTTGGCGTGAAATGCCTCGCATGCATTGGTTGTTCGAGTAACAGCCGCGGATGTGCATGCCCACCGGTCAGGAGGAAACCGCGCTTCATCTGAAACATACGTGAGGTATGAGGTAAAAGTACGCCTTGGAACTGATTAATTTAACTTTATCTTCATTTCATTTCAAAGACTGAAATACAATTGATTAGGTACGCCCCTTTGTTTATCGCCTCGTATCGATATCACGAGCCAAATCAGAAAAAAGTCAATGAGCGTTTATCTCCTCTCTTTTATCTCCGCCGAAAGGCGCCTCGAGTTGCATATTTTATTAAATGCAATTTCCACCAATCAGCATACGGTTTCTTCCCCTCACAACATCCCAATAGTAATTTTGGAATATGGACCCACTGTTAAAATTGGCTCCATGACTGATGGCCAGTGAACCATTGGAAAACCAATTAGGCTATACTACACTACTGAAATGAGAATTGTTGATTATTCTAGTGGTAATACAAATACTCGATATGTGAGTGGTGACTAGGAAAATCAGAGGTGAGATTGACAGAGGTAATTTTAAAAATGGACCCATTTGGCAAGGTTATTAATAGGTACTAGGAAAGATTAGGTTGGCATTTTTCTTTTAAAAACAATTGATAAGTAAAAACTATAGTAACCAAGAAAATGATGACATACCTAGGTGACCTAGTTGACATGGTGAATTTTGAATTTGAGAAGGTTTAAATTAATTGAATTTATGAATCTATTTGAAGTTACTGTTGAATTATGAAAAGTTAAATTTATATAAGAGTTAATTGAAAATTTTTAGCAGTTTACATACTGATGTAAATTTGAACAAGTTGTTATTAAGGTTGGGTGAAAATGAAATATCTAGATTAGCTTACCAGAGTGACTTGAGGTAGGTTTTTTGCATTGTAGTCCGAAACTTCCACGTTCGATTTCGGCTGAAACTATAATCTTTTTTGTGAATTTGAGGTTACCAACAGAAACTACTTGGTCTGAAAAAGGTATTGCCAACCTAAACTCATTTTCGAATAAAAGTGACCCTCATCTTTCTTGGAGTGGACTCTTCAATTATTAATATAATTATTAAGAAAAATAGACAATTCAGGCTGTCACGCAGCATCGGTTCCAGGGATAGTGATCGACACATAAACTGAGCGAAAATTCTTTCGCCGTTCTTCAACAGCGGGCGTTGAAGTTCAGCGAAAACCCACCCCTTTAAAACTGATCGCCTGGAACTAAGAGAAAAGCTGAGGACTGGTGTTTCGATCTATTTTCAACCCAGGTGTTGAAGTAAGTAGAAAACCCACCCCTTTAAAACTGATCGCCTGCGTTCCGTCGAAAAAAGGGTTGAAAACCCGCTACCTGTCTGACCGTGCGGGACCTAATTTAAACCAAACCCCAACCCTCTGCCGGGAGCCATCCTCCTTTGCCAAGCTTTTTGTCGTGTAGGTATGCATTCCCAAATGAAAAACAAAAGTTGCGGTATGTTGAACAAAAATAACTATGTAAATATACTTGATGTTTTCTTTTCGCCGAACGAAGAGAAGCTCTACTTGGTCTTGATCTGCACTTTTCAGTCTGTCTGTTTGTCTGTGACGCGTTACAGACCGCAATTAACTAATTTTAAATATAATTTTATGCATTTATTACTTCTGAAGGCAATTTGTCGTTCTAGCAGCATACAAATATGAACAAGCAATTTTGATATTTCTTGTCTACAATTACCTACACGCGGGTGCTATAAGGTATCTCCATTAGAAATATTTTGGGCCTGAGGATGATGGACAAATGGTGGAAACATAGCGCGGTTATTGTCTTTTTCAACTTGGGAATATTTTGGTCATGAGGATGATGGAGACACGGCTGAAACTACGCGCGGGCATTAGGTTTTTCTAATCAGAAATATTTTGGGCCTTAGGATGGTGGTAACATGGTCGAAATGTCGCGTTATTACCTTTTTCAAATCGCCCTCCACAATTCATTGGGTAATAAATTAGATGTGAGAGAACTGAGATCACCACGCTGGTCAACACCCTGGGAATATTTTTGGGCATGATAAGGGCCAAAAAAAAGCGGTCGAGACTCGTCCGGGCATTGTCCTACACACCGCTAATATTTTTGTGCCTGATGAGGTTATGCTCCTGATGATGAAATAATTTTGGGTCGAAACGCTGAAGGGGATGTTTGTCAGTAGTCACTTTATTCAGGTACATTATGGTACTATCTCTTCTGCGTTAAAAGTAGTCACGTATCTCACTTCACTTAACGTAAAAAATCAGTTTTTTGCCCATTATTTGGCCAGTTTTGGAATTGGGCAACGATATTCATTAAATTTTGGGTAGGGTAAACGTTCAATCTCCGACACCCCTTCCTCAAAATCCTGGCTCAAAATCTCTCTATTCGCATTTTCTTATTTATTTTTTATTTTTTTTCTAACTGTTGCTATGGGACGTCTAGTTGAAGTCCGTTTACCCGTTTTTGTCCATCGTTTTCTACAATAATGGAGAAATTACGTTCTCTGGAAAAAGTCCAAAAATTCAGTGGTCGACACCCCCTTGACAATGATTGACACCCCCATTTTGGACAATCACCGACACCCCTCTGGAAAATTTAGCAATGACCGACATTCCATTTTCGACAATCGCCGACACCCCTCCGAATAATGACAACGAAAAGAAATCGTAAATGCAGGCTGAATCAAGGTACAGGCCTCACTAAAGTTCGGCAATTAGGTATTAATAATTCATTTCATTATACCGTCTCCTTCGAATGTTTTAGTGAATTTTAGTTCGAATTTTAGTGAATTTCTACAAAGTGCAATCTTTTTAACACTGCCAGAATAAAGTGGTAGTGAGTGGTTTGGAGATTGAACGTTTACCCTAGAATCCGAATCTGCAATAAAAACGCTGCAAATTTTACACTAGGGTTTATTATTCTTTGATATAGGTTACTTGTGCAGAAATTAAATTCTGTAAATGAAGGAAATTAAAAAAAAAATTTTAATTTTTATATCAAAAAAGTTTTTTTTTTGGATTTTTTTATTTTCAAAAATTATTTAGGTTTTACTCGAAAAATATTTAACCTACTGGGATCCTCCAAAAATCCTGTTTTTAGCCCCATGAAAGCCCTATAGATCGCCACAGTGGAATTGGATCGTTTCGGGACCCCCAAAAATGGATTCTACGTCCAAAAATACTTCGAAAACGACACCTAACTCGATCCCATAGCCAAAAGCCTTTAAAAACCCCTTCCCATAGCCCCATTTTAGCCCCATAGCACCCCACGGGTTTGGGTGATCGGGCTGAAAACCTTGCGGGCACAACTAGATGGTAAACCAAGTATTTTGTCAAGATTTCAGATTTAAAAAAAAATCCTACTGCCCAAAACGGCTCGGACGGCGGACGGACATTTCGAATTTTGAATGTAGACCTCTTGAAACGGATAATGTCAAATTTTGAGGCCGATCGGAGTCGTCGACCCCCGGCGCGAAAACATAGGTGTACTATTCCAAGAATAATAAACCAAAAATTGGGGTTCCCACTTGTTATAACAAAGTTAGGGTCGGTATCTCCAATTTGGCGCGCGCCAAATAAATTGGCACACATCTAAATCGATGGGCAGCTAGAAGGAGACAGAACCCCCCCCCCCCCCCCCCCCTTCTAGTGGGGTTTGTATTTTCAGAATTTTTTTGAAAAAAA
Organism: Pilophorus perplexus; assembly: GCA_955831195.1. Classification (NCBI taxonomy): domain Eukaryota; kingdom Metazoa; phylum Arthropoda; class Insecta; order Hemiptera; family Miridae; genus Pilophorus; species Pilophorus perplexus. The sequence goes on from OY037007.1 coordinate 39,464,367, forward strand.
ACAAAACTTTAAAACCCTATTCTAGGTGAAGGTGTTCCAATCGGTAAAGCTTCGCTTCTAAGCCTACTTCAATTTTCTTGAGCATTGAGATTCTACCCCTTTAAAAGCAGGTGTCATGCAAGACGGGGTCATTTGGAGCTCAGTATGGGGTGATTGCCCTCTCACATTTCAGCAGGTATAAGAAATATTCGTTCAGTTCCAGGCGCCCAGTTCCAAGACTTGACTCGATCTTTCAGCTTCAACAGGGGGTGTTGAAACTAAGAGAATTTTCAATCAGTTTATGTGTCGGCGATTTTCCAATGCCTGTTCTTTCTATGACTCTCAACCCTTGAGTTGAAACTAACAGAAAGTTGGAAAAAATGCTTCCGCGACCATTTTCCAGCAGTTTATGTGTCGACGACTTTCCAAGTACCCGCAGCATCACCACCTCCACTAATAATGCCCAAGTGGACTGGGGGCACATCTGCACTTTTCGCATAGACATACTTGAAAAAAAAAGTGGCTTAAAATTAAATCGGTATCTCTTGGTCTAGAATAAGACAGTTGGTAGGAAGCAGCGTGAAATTTCTTACTAGGTAGGGCTTTTTTTAACCGGGGGTTTCTGAGGACCTTCATTACAATCTGGATTTGTGAATTCCCAGGGAAAGACCACGGGCGGTTTCCCGCCATCATCTCTGCCATTGGGACGGAAGCCATCCACGTGAAGAAGACCGCTGACTCAAGCAAAGTCAAGATCTATCTCAGTCAACTCGTCCGGGGCAAATTCATTATCAAGCGGCGAGCGTCTTAAACCTCGACCTCAACCCACTTGTTCCTGCTGGCATAAGTTTCAACAAATTAAAAAAACAAAAAAAAAACAGGTATGATGCATACATGTGTACCTTGTTGTTGGTACCTAGCTTCCTGTTTTGAGCAAAGTTCATAGAAAACACTTGTATTGTTTCAATTGATGGTTCTGATATAAATTTGAAGTTTATCTTAACATTTAAAAAATTGGTGTACCTAAATCCATTGTTTTGTAAAGAAGAGTAAACGTGAGTTGTTTATGTATATGATGATTAGTGATTCATTTGATTAAACTTGGTTTTTGTTTTTACAAAAAACCGTCACATAGAAAAATAGCACTTTTTTCCAATGGTTTTCATTCTACAGTTAAGGGCTGCTAGGTAAGGGTTATCCCTTCTGCTGTATATTATGTTGTACCTACTTGACACTTTTAATGGTTAAGCAGATGCAAATTTTACGTGAATCGTTTATTTCGCGGCTATCCTTTTATACTAATCGTTTTACATGTTTTAGTCTATAATCTAATGAGACACATGACATGCTCGTTAGTGGTTGAACTTTTGTGATATATTTCGCTCTTCTACGGAGCATTGTTTGACTGGATATGTCGCTGGGCTTGAGGGATCGTTGGTTGTTATTTTGTGCAATTAAATAGCGCAGAGTTCCATTGTTTCCAATTCGTTTAGGTCTCTGCCATTCACGTCGGGGAACCAGTTGTAATATTCACTCTGCTCCAATTAACAACAGTTGTTATAAGAAAGTGGCTGTCTTGAACGTTTCGTTTCTTCTCCGTTACAACTCGAGCATTGCCTTTGGAGTTATTATTTTTGGGATAAGAATCCATCTTCTTCGGATTCACTCTTCAGCGACTTCATCAATCGCTGGTAACAGTTTAGGCTGGGATGACATTGGGCATACTATGCTTTTGCCTCATATTATGATGATATTGACGGTTATGAAACCTTTTGGAATCAATACGCCAAGTTAGGTTTCATAACCGTCAATATACGTTTGTGTAAAGATGGCGCTTTTCGTCAAAATTACCCAACCTACTGCTACCATTGAGCCAGTACCTGTCCCATTGCTCCGCCAGCCAACCCCCGCTTGTTCCGCCCTGGCGGAGCAGTGCTTGCGGTCTGGCGGGCCTCATAAAAAAAAAAATAAAAAAATATTGTCGCAATAATGACTCTTGAACATTTTAAATTTTCATCTACAGTTTCTGATTGCCGTCAGTGGTGAAAGGGAAAGTGTTCGCTACCCCTACGGTGAAGTAGACGCTACCCCTTTTTGGTAGTTACAGACTTTCTTCGGGACACGCTGTTGGCGCTCCCTATGAAAATTTCGGGGGATTGGC